>OFHS01000175.1:0-55496 GCA_900245855.1 Calvadosia cruxmelitensis
CGATTTCGAATTTTGGTACCGAAGTTCGGGAAAACCGATTTCAAATTCGAACTTCGTCCCATCTCTAACTGGAAGCATGTCTGCATATGAGAGAACATTGAATTGTTGATATTAGTGTTAAGAGCTACATTGATTAACTGATTAGTGATTTTGAAGATAAAAATAGGCAATGAAGTGAATGATCAAGGAAGTGGCTGACCCTGGCGGATTCAAGTATCTTTGTCGTTGGCATTTAGAAGCTTGAACTTGTTTCTTTTTATATAGTTATAATTATTCTTTAGTTCCCCTCTATTATTCAATGTTAATATCAATAATTTTTTGTATGATGTATCATGTATCTGCTCCGTGCAAAAAAGCTTTAAGCTTATCGGATTTTCAGAATAAATGACGATTGATTGATTGATTGATTGATTGATTGATTGATTGATTGATTGATTGATTGATTGATTGATGTCTATCAAACTGTAGTTTGTTGGAATACATAAGAAACAGAAAGTAATCAGTAGAAAAGTACCGTAGTTACAGTGAAACCTGCCTATCATGGTCACCTTTGGGACCTGAGGAAAATGACCTTTATAGACAAGTGGCTTTTCTGTCTAGGTTGATTTATATGGTTGATTTATTTTTATTTAAATGGTGGGGCACCATCCTACCTTATTGATAGTTTCAACAAAAATTATGATCCGAGAAGCACCCGTGCGGCTTCCTCTGGTTGTTTTAGGGTGCATAAAAAGCATCTGCATTCCTTTCAGTCTACTGGTGTCAGGGTTTGGAATGCATTACCCTGCCAGCTCAAAACATCAGTGAATATTGCAAAATTCAAACTTGATTGTAAACAACGTATTGTAAGTAATGTATGATAATTTTCACAATTTATATTGCTGTATAATAGAATATTAATTACTTTGTTTTATATTATGTTATTTAATTCTGCTCCATGAAAAAAAGTTATTTATAACTTAATGGATTTTTCAGAATAAAGTCAACAACAACAACAACATATAGAAAGTGTCACTATGAGGTTATAAAGAGAGAACTTATACACAGGTGGCTGCTCTGTAGAGGTGGTCGCTAATACAAGTTTGACTGTAGCTACATCTTGGGAATGTAGCAAGTAGTTGTAGCTAACTACTTTATTTTTGCTCTAGTTATGGTTGTAGCAAGCTACAAAGCTAAAGTAGTCAATCTGCCACTGTCAGTTAGTAAATAGGACCCTTAAAGGCTGCAAATATACCTTCTATTTTTCGCATGTGGCTGTGCCAAAGGTCAATTGTACTTAACAAGTCCCTTGCATTGCCCTTGGTGTGTGACCATTTCTGCAAGAAAAACATAACAAGATAATTTGAGATCCTGAAGGTAGTCAAAATTGTCACTGGTCAGAAATTACGTTGTTTTCAAATTCGACACACTTACTGTCTGCATGTACAGTTTGAAGCGTCTCCAACAGCTCAACTCGTGAGATGATGTCTTGTGACGCCTGATAAGAAAGAAGAAAGATTAAATTTACTAGAGCATCTATAATGAAACCCGTCAATCAAGAGACCAAATAAAGTGGTTGATAGACAACAATTCAGTGGTCACTTAAAACAGGTGGTCACATAAAACAGGTGGCTCCTCGCTAAGTGGCTTGCACAATTGTTTCACAGCTGCAATCCTTCTAATTGGACCAGGCCTTGCAGTTTGAAACTCTACTTTGCAAGCATCAATTGCTTGGCTCTATCAACTAATAAGTAATTATTAAACTATCATTAAATCACAATTATCAGTTTATCACAGTCAAACCTGTATTAGCGGCAACCTCTATAGAGCAGCCACCTGTGTATAAAGGCCACCCTTCGTCATTCCAAAATGACACTTTCCATAGAAATGAACTTGGACAGAAAGGCCACCTGTCTATAAAGGTCATTTTTCTCGGGTCCAAAAGGTGATCATTATAGACAAGTTTCACTACTCAATTCTGGACACGATCAACTTTTCAACCAACCGTCAAACTGTCTAGTGTCACATTAACAAGAAGCATAACATTTTCCCTTGATTGATTAACATTCAGCGATGATTTCTTCTAGACGCACCTTACGGACTTTTTTGTCCTCATGTCAAGGGTTGTAGTCTTCATTTGTGTCATTTGCTCTTCGTTCAATCCATCAACACCAACGATTTCACCTGGCTCTTGAAATTGATTATTTCCATCCAATTGATCCCCATTAGCAATGTCATCCTGATTACGATACCTCATTGATGCTACAAATAAAAAACAAAACAAATGATACAGTGAAACCTGTCTACAACGGTCACCTTTGGGACCTGAGAAACATGACCTTTATGGACAGGTGGCCTTTCTGTGCAGGTTGATTTCTGGAGGAAGTGTCCTTGTGGGAGTTTGAAGAGTGGCCGTTATGCACAGGTGGCTGCTCTATAGAGGTGGCCGCTAATGCAGGTTTGACTGTACAGGTAAAAAAGGGGCGGAGGTCGGAACACAAGTCGAAATCACTGAAAAAAGTTAGTATAGGCAATTTCTGTTTTTGTCATAGAATAACATTCCTTCACAGTCAGTCCCATTATATATAGATTAATGTGTTTGCGGTAGCTTATAGACAGGTGGCCTCTCTGCCCACGTTGATTTCTGGAGAAAGTGTCATTGTGGTGTTATGTACAGTGGCCTTTATATACAAGTGATTGCACTATAGAGGTGGTCGCTAATACAGATTTGACAATACTTTTACAATTGTTATCCCTTGAGAGCCTTCAAAGACGCCGTCTGCATACTGATTTAATTTACTATTACAAAATTATTAATGGTCTTGTTGATATTGACGCTAGCATATTATTCAACCTTACCCTACACGGGCGCCTAGAGTATCCTCTGTGCAAAAGTCAGCGACACAAGTCCTCCTTCACAGTTAGAGCCATCAATGCTTATAACTCTCTTTCCCTCAAAATCCGATCAGCAACGAATATTTATACCTTTACAAAACTTTTATCTAATGAAAATCTATCTTGCTATTTACTATTTGATTGTAATTAATTATTCCCATCTTCTGACTGTAATTCGCATGTCATACCATTTTTCAGAAATATATACCCACATACATACAAAAGACAAAAGAGATGACGAGTACTCATTGGACGCCTTTCTTGAATACCTATCTCTCATTAACCCTTGTCCTGCTATTGACGTGTATACACGTTTTCAAAACAATTCAAAAGTAGCAACACATAACCAATCAGATAGTTAGTCCTTAGCAGGCAACCAATCAGCAATTGGTGAAGCAACTTCAAGTCTTAATTTAAATGGTTTTGCTAGCAGGACAAGGGTTAAAATGGCCTGCTTCTGCTGAAGTGTAGAGTAAGTGTACGATAATCGCAGGAGCGATGACTCAAGATAATCAAACGATAGCCGTCATCAGAAGAGTGAATATAATATTATCAAGATATCAAGATGACGTAGACAACACGGCATGATAATGAGAATCAGTGTATAATTTCAAGAACAATGAAAGTAACCATATAACCCCAAGAATCAGTGTATAATTTCCATTTTTATTGTATGTCATTAACTTCAAATCGTATTGCTTGTATCTTAGAACTGATTATGGGTCTTCAAATATACTCCTATCTATCTATCTATCTATCTATCTATCTATGAGGCAGGGTGAAGACGAGGCTACGCTAGCTAAATATTGCACAGTAAGGTAATGGTTTGGTACGAGGGAGATACAATATGGCTAGCCTAAGGTCAGTAGGGTTACTCACTTGCTGATGCAATGCCTCTCACTTTCCGTAGCTGAGTGCTTGGTAGAGAGGCATCAAATTCACGAGGATCGGAGCTGCCTGTTCTGCTCTCTGCGCTTGAGGTGCTCATTCTGTGCAATTCAACGGGAACTGAGGAAACCGAGATACTGCCATCTGTCCTTATTGAATCACGAGCGTTACTGTCATTGCCATTGTCAAAACCAGGGTTACCTGTGAAATAAAAAAATGGCACTTAACCCTTGTCCTACTCATAAAATTAGACGAAGACTGGAAGTTGCTTTATTGATTGCTGATTGGTTGATCGCCAGGGACTAATTATCTTATTGGTTATATGTTGCTACTTTTGACTTGCTTCGAAAACGTGTATACAAGTCAATAGCAGGACAAGGGTTAAGATTAAAACACAGTCAATCATTAGCACTTGACCACATAAAAAGGCGTGGTCACACGGCGCAATTCATTATGAATCACATGAAATAGTGAAACACTACTTGGACAGAAGACATTAATATTCGTTTTTAGAATTAATCAGTTTAAATAGGAAACGGAGTTTCATGTTAATGATTTAAATTGTGCATAATCATCAAGAGCCACATGATGAATATAAAAAGTGGCAGTGGTGGCCGTCAATGCGCCCAAGGCGTAAGGCAAAGATGATTATGATGATGATAATCATCACGCTTTCATTGCAATAGCAATTGCTCCTAGAACCACTGATAGATCCTATTTGATGACGCCAGGAAATGGATTTGCTTGGAGTGCATCCAAACATTCAGTGTCGTTTTAAGCGTCGAGAGGGCTTTAAGCACTTTACTCAAGGGAGCCTAATTTTTAACTATTAAATAGCCCAAAACTTACTACAGTGAAACCTGTCTATAACCGTCACCTTTGGTACCTGAGAAAAATGACCTTTATAGACAGGTGGCCTATCTGTCCAGGTTGATTTCTATGGAAAGTATCATTTTGAGGTTATGAAGAGTGGCCTGTATACACAGGTGGCTGCTCTATAGAGGTGGCCGCTAATACATGTTTCACTGTATTGTTAAAATGTTCACCTGCCATTGGTTTATCAAAGATTTTGCTTCTGCTTACAAATAGCAAATTGGAAAAAATGAACTCTGTATAACTCATCAGTAGCACTCTGCAGTTGATTGCACACTGCACTAGATCTCAACATATCGTAAATTTGAATATTTGAACTGACAGTAAGAAGGGCCTATCCAGACTGAGGGCCTAAAGCACGTGCTTAGAGTGCCTACTTGTTAAAACGGCCCTGCAAACATTCAATCACTATTCTTTTTAGGGATTCTGTTCGTGTGAATTATACTGAATATCAGTCCCTATTCGCGGTTGCACCAAACGTCTCCTGCGCGGGAACACAATACAGTTCAATACACATAGACTTAGGCTTATAATCTCCAACCTACTGTAGCTTTGTATAACTGGCCTGAGTTGAATTATAAATTGATAACTGTATTTCATAGGCTTCCATTTACTACTTTTTTCAAAGTACTTTTAGTTGTAACGAACTAGTTTTCCGCTACAAAAGCGTACTTTGTAGCAAACTACTTTCTCATTAGGCAAAAACATTTTTCGCCTTTTTTGACTCTGATTTGTTTGTGAGTTCAATGAACCGTGAGGTGGCATTGTAATGATTCCTCAAATAGTTTGATAATGGTGATGTAGCACTAATTGACAGAATGGAAACATAATTATCTACATCGTGAAAGGGAACACACATTCACAGTAAGTAGTACAGAACAACACAATTAATAATTATACCATTATCGCATGATAGTATATAATTTAGAGTTTAAAATGATAATAGCCCGAATGCTTGTTCATTAAGTCGCAAGTTAGGGACTAATAAATAGTCAATAGCAAAGTAGTTAGCGACATTTGAGAGAATGTAGCTAGTAGTTGTCGAGAGAACTACTTTATTTGTGATGATGACGAATTTCGTCATGAGCCCGTATTGTTGCCAGCCCGTTGGCGACCATGTTGTACGCCCGCTCTGAGTGTCATTGGGTGACGTTTGAGGGGTGATAGGGTGGAGGGGTCCGTGGTTAGCCGTCTGTAATACCACTACTTTATTTGTGATGTAGCTAAATGTAGTGAACAACATTTTTAACAAAATAGTTGTGGTTGTGGCGAACTACAAAATTAAAGTAGTCAATCCACCACTGATTAATAACGATTAGCATTCATTTCAATTACTTATTTAGTTATTTCTATATTTATAACACTTTTAAAACGAGTATTATGACAGATTTGAGATTTCCTCACCTTGAATAACTTCCTACATAATTTATCTCTAAACCTAGTAGCTTGTTTACTTAGTGAAGTTAAATTATCTCTAAAAGAGTTGGCCTTCGGGCACAACACAAGGCGTTGAGGACAAACTGTGCAGAGACCAAAACTCAAACAGCGAACAACTAAAAAAACGTTGCGTGGTCTGACCACGAAAGTGAGAAACATTTTGCGGTTTTCCATATCAATGTGCATAAGTTTGTACTTGGTAATAGGCCTACCGATATTTAAACCACCAAAGTCAAAGGTTCTTTGCTTACCCCAAAGCGGCAGTTCATCGTCCCTCTCTTGCGTTGCACCATAACTGGTTGCACTTGTCCGCTTTGGTGCCGCCATGAACACGACAACAACTCCACAGCAACAGACACAAACGTAAAAGATAAATTCCTACACACTGGACACCAAGCAAGCGCAGCAAAGACTCTTCGCAGGCGAACGGTGAATGCTCCGAAGTTGGCTTTACTGCGACTCCATTGCTGACTTTTGCATACCGCAGCTTTCGCCCTTTATTAATTTCAGTTTGCTCTAACGCAACGGAACACCAGAGGTCTCACAACTAAGCAAATCTCTCCGCTTCTATTTTGATAAAGACCAACCAAAATCCGGCGAAAAAAGACAGCCCGAAAGAGATGCAATTTTATGGCTTTTGTTGACAATCACGAACTCAAAGGACGAGCGGCAAATAATGCTATTACGTCATTGCATAATTAGCAACGTACGAGCTCTTTGCCTGCATGGCTCTTTGAGATTAGTTCCTTACTGTACAAAAATCCCATTTTCAGAAATTAATCTCCGGCTTGTAAATAGTTCTGCGGATGACCACAATACCGTAAAAACAGGATATTTCCTCGTTTATTTCAGCGCAAAAAAACGTAAATTGCAGATACATTGAACATGACAAAATAGTGCGATTGTCAAACAGACCCAAAAAGTTGGCCTGGAAAGACCCTAGTCAGTTCTAATTGGTATGAGCCATTTCCATTTTCTATAGCAAGAGCAGAGCCTTTGTTTTTGTTGCACAAGCAAAAACTTGCGCTTAGATCAAATGAAAAGTTTCATTTACTATCAATTTCGCGGTTTCTTTCACCCAAACCGGCATTGAAAGATTTTGAAGCTTTTTCAAGTTTCGACAAATAAATGAACACGGACAAGGTAAGAACCACTGCAAAGGTAAGCTCCAAGATTCAATTTTTAAAAAAATCTCACACTACTATCGATTCAATATCTGTCAGATTGTACAGTGAAAACACAGTCACTGCAGCCGTCAGCCGATGAAAAAGCCGAGTGCTGTGTCCCGACTCCCGACCGATCCGACCTGCTCGATAATAATACTGTCGTAGATGCCGCTGATAGATGTGGCAGTACTTTAATGAGATAACTCAAACAGTCCATAATTGTACAGTATCGAAAATGGTATGAACAAGAATTCAGAACGAATAATGACGAGACTTCGGTTTCATTCTAGACGGCCCGAGTCCGACCGGATCTACCGAAATTAACGCATTTGCAGCCGATATATTGAAACACTCGGGACCAGTGGGGTCATTAATGCTGCTATGCTCAAAGGTTACTTACGGTGTGATAAAAATGTCTTCTTTCGATCTGCGCTCCTTGATATCATCATCTCCATATCATGTTTGCTTGCTTGCATCAAAACCCGAGCGCTCAAACTCAAAAAGGTCCAAAACTTCGTGTTGCCAAATGGCAACTGTGGGCACCAAATGGTTAAAATTTTCTCGCTCCCGGTGTAGTATAAGGGTAAAGCGATTGCCTAATACGCTCAGCAGGTGTACAAGCCAATCCTGCTCGCCATCAGAACTAGCATTTCATATGAAAACAAAAGCAAAGGCGCCACTTGAATCGGAAAATCCTCTACAAAGGAGGAAACCTGAGATCGAAAACTGGAAAGACAAGACCGCCGGTTTCGAACGTCACTCACGTTGCCAAGGAAGCCATCAGAGCAAGGCATGCTGGGGAGAGCTGTGGTGAACTCCGAATACTCATAAAAGCAGCAAAGAGGAAATCAAGAATTCGCTTCATCACTCCTCATTCAAATCACATATTTTCAGCTCAAATCTTGAACCTTCAGCCACATAAATAAGGCGATTTATAAATTGAATTATAATTTACAAAGCGTATCATCCTTCTTTTGGAAGATTGGAAGATTCAGTTATGACCTAGGAGTCCTTTCTTTCAGAGATCATCTTACATCAAATAATGTATTTCATTATTACAGAAAATACATGTTTTGATATTGGACTCTTAATGCTACGTTTGCCAGCCCATTTGTTCTTTTCTTGCCGTAAAATAGTAATGTACTTATTCCATGCTCGTTGCGGGTTTTTAAAGGTGTGATCTTAAGTTAATACAGGCAATTTTGATAGTTGTGGAACATCGTTCATTCTGTAAAATCGTACAAGGTTGGGAATTTCTTTAAAATCGTTCGATACTTACCCCTTGCACTAAACAGCACTCTTGGATTAAATGCTACTTGCCGGTATTATGTTTGAACTTCAGTATATTTTATTCTAATCACATATTTTATTCGCGACTTACATGTTTAAATTTATTATTTAAATATTTATTTATTATTTAAATTTATTATTTAATATGATTTATTTAAATTTTCAATTTTAAATTTATCTCGGGATTCTATAAAACATTTATTTTAGGTAACTGCGTTCTTATTATTCATGATGTTGTACGTAGTAGAACACGAGAATGAAAATAAATGACATCATTATCATCGTGGAAATTGACAATCCGATTGTCAATGTGACAGAAATAAGTACGGTTGGATGCATTCCGAATAAAGCCTCCGACATTCTGGGTATGCCCGGCGAAGACTTCGGAATCTGTAAATTCAAAGCTGCCTACAGGAAAATCTCATTCTGCGTTCAAGCTGCTCGTCTACAACCATCTGCTAGCCTCTCATCACGAGACTTTAATCACTGCTAAGAGGTCAAATTTTAACAAATCCATCCAACAAATTGATCTGTGTTCCCTTTTAGACTCCTTCCTTTAACATATCATGTACATAATTTTAGCTGTATTTATTTAACTCTGTATAATTAGTTAATTGCTCGCCATTCTGTGAAACGTACCCCAGAGGTAACTGTACAATGCACATGTATATTACAGTAGAATGCGAGGATAAATAGATATAATGATGATGATGATGCGAAGGAGAAGAAACTCAACTGCACCCCACATTGCATGGGGACTGCTTTTGGTAAATTATATAGGTCACATTGCTTTCTTGTGCAGAGGTTAAGCATCTGCGTCCAAAGGGGAAACGCCGCTAGCGTCCTGGGAACAATATCCCCTGGTGAAAATTTGTCAGAGATTTTTAGCCTGTAATAGCGGAAACGTGTTTTAATATGTATAGCTAGTAAGTAGATGCTATTTTAGAATTCTAATTAGCTTTTAATTTCAATATGTATATAGATTTGGTTTTCATCTTGTAATATTTAATATTTGTTTGCTCAATTATTTAGAGTTTATGCGAATCATGCGTAGCAATGCTGTTGCACAAAGCAGAATGAAGCAGAACAGACTTCTTCTAAAAGAGCATCGTACACGACAACACTAATAACCAACGAAGACAAGACGTCGTAGTGCGAATGCCAGAGCTACGCAATGGCCTATACTGTAATTGCATCATAGCAAGCTAAAAATTCAATAGAATTAGTAATAGTATATAACTCTACTCCGATGCTGCCAATAACAAACATTCTTGATGTTGTAAACTTCGATTGTTCGTCAGGGCATTGTCGATCAGTAGACTAGACCAGGATCTAGTCGTAGTCAAGGCAACAGCATAATCCGCGGTCCGACCACGATAAATTGCGTTCACCCGGAGGCGGACAAGGTCCATTTGTAGATTCTGTTTTTATCCCTTCAGACAACGCCACATTAGTCGACCTATTTTACAGATTGAAGTCAACGGGCCGAACAACCCCTGTGCCATATCGTTGAATAAACTCTTGACGATCTTTAATTGGGTCGACTTCGTCAATCGTCTCACCAAGCTTCGCTGAAGTCTACAAATCAAAAAACAATATTTCAACATCAAAAATTCAACAAAATAAATGATAATTGAATTTGAAATACATCCTGTCTTCAAAGGTCTTGCTATTGGACTTCAAGGAAGTCGTCTATTTAGCGGATAAAATTTCGTTGGAAATAATTGAATATTTGATACAGTGGGCACACATTGTGGCGGTCCCGTTATGTGTTGTGCGATGTTGTGTATTTGTAATCAAAATAAACTTATTCACAGTAACAGAAGTCATTAGTCAATCAGCAATAAACAATCAAACAAACAACACACTCTTCAGAACAACAAGTAATTAAGTAGTATTATTATCGGATTAAATATCGCGTGAAATATTCGATACAGCGGGCATACTTTTCAACGAAAGATTCAAAACAAACACAGTTTGGCTTGTGAAAATAATGATATCCCATTAAATGAAAAAAAAACACATATAGCGGAATCCGATTAAACGAAATCAAATTGTAACATTTAAGATTACGAATTAATTCGATTTAGAATCATTATGAGAGATTTTGTAAACTCAGCACTAAAGAAATCTAAACGCAAATCTATGTCAATAACGGTAACCAGGACATCAGAAGCAGCTCGAGAAACTTGCCGATATCAAGTCTTATAAATCGTTAAGTTCTGCGCATAACGAGATTGTACTGCACGCAATCCGCCAAATGCGTTCACCTCTGACGCAGGTTACGACACCTTTTCACGAGTTCCACCGCCGTCATTAAAGCCCAAGCCACACCATCGCAAAATTTGGCGCGAGTTGCGAGCTACAATGGGCGCGAGTAATCGCTTGGCCTGCCACACTCTCGCAAGCAACGTTGGCGAGCGATCGCACTTGCATTTTCATCCGGGACGTTGTTCATGAAAGCGACCAACCAGAGTCGTGTTTTCCCTTCCCTCTCTCCCATATTGTCGAGAATAAAATATAATTATGTTACCAATTTAAATATTACCGTTTTTTACGAGTTCCACCACCCAGAAATGGGCTAGCTCCCTTGCCTTGAACTATTGGTTAGACGTTTTGAGC
Organism: Calvadosia cruxmelitensis; assembly: GCA_900245855.1. NCBI lineage: Eukaryota > Metazoa > Cnidaria > Staurozoa > Stauromedusae > Kishinouyeidae > Calvadosia > Calvadosia cruxmelitensis. Next base: position 11,151 of record OFHS01000175.1, read on the forward strand.
CACCTCTGCACTGATGATAATTGTGCAGCACGGTGCGATACATTAAGTCCCTAGCCACCAGGACAGCAACATGGTCCAAGCTGCAGGTCCTGCTGGGATTCGAACCCCGTACCCCGGAAACAAAAGCCAGCGTTCCTGCCACTGGGTGGCGCTCACCTTTTCGCAATGAGACATGGATTTCTGTTGGAAGTTGATATACGAGTTAAGCCTTTTTTTGACGAACTCGATTCTTTCAGATTCGATTTTCTCAAGCTCCTACAAGGGACAACAGTCATAATTATCAGGTCGTCATGGCAACGAAGTGGACATAACCGTGGGGGCGTGACAAACGCATACCAGCAACGCAAGGATCATGTCTTCGACCCATTTGGCCTGGCTTTGATTGTATGCATCCACGACCCGACGCATCTCATCGGCTAGAAACAACAAAATATCACAGTCAAGTACAGTCAAACCTGTATTAGCGATTTAGCGGCCACCTCTATAGAGCAGCCACCTGTGTATAAAGGCCACTCTTCATAACCCCCAAAATGACAGTTTCCATAGAAATCAACCTGGTCAGAAAGGCCACCTGTCTATAAAGGTCATTTTCCTCAGGTCCCAAAGGTCTCTCCATAACTGGCAACTTCCCATGGCCTTCAAATCCGTCTTCCGCAACTAAGATTGCGTTAAAGGCAGACTACAACATTTGATTTTCCCCATGATATCCACATGGATTTGACATGGTCCTAGCTCATAGTGTACTGACAATAGACTAAGCCAGTCAATGATTTAAGACCAGTTATACTACTGAAACACACATAGAAAAAGAAATAAAGAGCCAATAATTTACCAGCAGCGACGGCTTTCTTTTGAATCTTAGAGTAGTCCGAGCTCTGTTGACAAAAACACAGCAAGATAGGATATATGTGAGACTGAGTTCAGGATGGAGACTAGTATACAGTAAACGGAGACCAAAGACAAGTGATAGTAATTAGGCAACCCCACGACCAACCTTCATTGAGTTGCCGGCGGAACGCATTGCCTCAACATTCTTCTGTCGTTCGTAGAGTGCTGCACGTGCCTGAAAGTCAGAAAAAAAGTGTCTCTAGCCATCGGTATCACATCATTGCATCAAACAGCAACAGAGGTTAGATACCATTAAACATGAACTGCATTAAGCAGCCAATAATGTCGAGAGAGTTCTATGCCTGTTCCCTTTGGTGGTTGCCTAACTGGGTTTGACTGTATTAGCAAGAGTTCGGCAAATACCTTGTCGACTTCTTTATATTTCGATGCAACCATTTTCCTGTCTTCTTGGATCATGGCATCCAGCTTAAAAAACAAAACAGCAAGTCAATACTAAGCTAAATCTTGCTAATCATTCATGCCTTTAATGAAATGCCTACTCGATAAGAAACTGCTCACAGGTTTTGGTATAATTAACTAATAAAAACAACAAAATTAGAAAGCAAACATCAAGACTGATTCGTCATTAGGTGTCAGGCCTAGGTTAAAAGACTGTTTGTTGTAAAATGCATTTCAACGGTCACAACCACACTGACCTTTTTAAGCTCTTTCTTTCGGTCTGCCGTTCCCTCGGAGTACTCCAGCAGTGGTCGTTCAAGTTCTTGCAACAACTGCATGAAACGAGCAAACAGGATTACAAAGAAAAAAACCAATGACAATCAGAACAACAAGAAACAGTAAAATGCGACCATAATTGACCAATTCAAGGACAACTTACTCTAGCGGCAAATTGCTGTCTGTTGTTAGCTTCATCTTCTAGACTTTTCTTGAGTGAACGCCAGGCGAAGCCAACGGTCCTGACGAAGGAACGACATTGCTATAGCTTATTTTACTAAATTAAATACGCAGGGCGATCGGCAGTGTCTTCCTCTTGAATAAGCTAACATAATCTCAATAATGGTAGCGTTAAGGTACTCACCCTCGTTCTTGGTCACCGAGATTTGACTTGGACAGCCTTGCTAGATTCCTTGCATACAAATCTTCAAGTAGTGCCCTTCAGCATAAAATTTATAGAATTGATTAGAAATAAACTAGCATGTTGGTTGCTTACAGGTGCGTTAGGAATGAAAGCCATTGTGCACAACTTATTTACCTCTCTCGGAAGAATTCTGCAAACTCCCGGCAAACTGACTTTCCTCTTTGAATGTGATTTAACACGACATCAAAACCCGATCCTTCAGCACCATCTTCCTGTTAATGAAGCAGAAAATACAGGACTAGAATTTAATGGTCTCTGCCGAAAGCTGTTTGCTAGCTTTGAGGCACGTGATTTTCAGCTGAAATCAACAATTTTAACAGCCAATAACAACCCTTAAAATTAAACATCTTTGTAAGAGTATAGCTGATTGTGTTCTAAACGAAGCAGCCTTATGGTGACTTAGCCCATGAGTGACGGAGGTCAACTCAGTTACATACAAAAATGCATTGGGAAAGCTACAACCAAGGAGACTACAATATTCAAACCAATCAACAACAAACAGCTAGAAATATGAAACAAAAACAATTTACGGCACTGAAAATTGACTTGAAACCATTCTACTGAATAATTATAGCTGTAGACACTATGAACCTCAAATTCACATACTTTTTCAAATGGTGCTGGGTTACTTCACATAGCTTTCACATGTTATAGGATCCACAGTCAAGAGCACAGGTCTGTGAAGAAAGCCAGAAACTCACCCAGAAATGGTCGCAGTAGCTGACTTGTATGCTGTTGATTAAGGCTTGTTCACTACCCTGTTGTGCTGGTGGTAGGGTGAAATACCATGACCGCTAAAAAAAAAGAAGAAAAGAAAAACATTAAACAAACTACAGTTGATTCATATTAATGTATTGCTACTGGTGCAGCTAAAATGTAAATGTCAATTAGTTTAACGAAGCCAGGGGTAACCAAATAAGCCAATGTCTTGTCTTCCTTGGGGCACTCACCAATTAAAACCACAGAAAACGTAACAAACATATGTGTCAGCTGGGTCAAGAGTCAAACCAGGGAGGAACGTCTGACTGGCAGCCACGAATATTAGCCGCTAGACCACACGTAAAGTTAAATGTGGCATATTAAACAAATTGGGACATTATGTGTGACGAACTAGTAGAACCAGTACGGTAAATGGTATAATGGGACATTATTGTACGTGATAATCACAATTGGGTTTTACAATAATAGTCCTGAATGAAAGCAACGTGCGGTTAAAATACTACAATCAATTCATCACAGATCAATCAAATAGTTCATTAACACCTATCCTGTCGAACACGAGTATTCTCATGTTTGGACTGTCACTGGCCGCACGCCAAAAACGAATATTATCGTTTTCCTAGCAAGGTCGCTTCACAGGCCGTTCACGAGAATTCTCGTCGTATGTCATGTGATCATGCATTGTCTAGTCAACCAATGAGGTTGGTCCTTCCACAATGCCCAATATTGTCATGTGATGAGCTAATGCAATATTTTTATAGAATTTCAAAATGTCGGGAAGGTTCTTTGCTCACAACACAATGATTTCTACGCATTTTTTATCGCTCAACTCTTCATTTGTTGCTCTCCCAATCAATCCTGCTACTTCGATATGGAAACATGAGGTAGCTCAGTGTTGTTTGGGACCTTTATCAAAAGAGAAATTGATGGTTTGGATTTGTAAAGTATGAGAATGTTGACAAACACGGCCCCTGCAACGGCAGCTTTAATTTTGCTGAATTGGACATTTGTTGCTCATTTAAGCTTAAGAAAACAAGCATAAGATAGATCCCTTATCCTAATTTTATGTTTATTTACTTCAACTTGACTTTCTTTGTGCTTCTCTATTAAAAACTGGGATGATATGCATCACACAATTGCAAACAGCATTGTCAATTTTCCGTGCGGCGTGTGACCATGCTGTTTTGTTAGCATGCGCGGCAGCATAGGTGTTAACACCCATTATACGATAGCCTGTTCAAGTAAAATTTAATTAGTGAAAATCAACAAAATCACACCAAAATGTGTAATTATGACAGCAAACAATTATTACACTGTACTATAACATATATGTTAATATATATGAATATATTAACTCATGTCCTGCTATTGACATATTATTATATATAAGTTTTTGAAACAAGTCAAAAGTAGCAACATATAACCAATCAGAAAGTTAGTCCTTAGCAATCAGCCAATAAGCAACCGATAAAGTGATTTCAAGTCTTCATTTAACTACTTTTGTTAGCAGGACAAAGGTTAATAGAAAAAATTAGCTGTAATTCAAATCAAAATTGAAAATGAATATTGCAAGTTAATTTGTATAACGGCAATTGACAGCACTCTGTTACAAACAGTAAAGTGATGTGCAGCTTACCAATTGCGATGCCTTGCTTTTCCGCTGCAAAAGAAAACTTTATTTAAATAAACATGGAATTGCTACACAAATCAACAATACTAGAACGAAAGGTCAAAGGGCGCCATTATCATTCTGAGTTTCTGAGACGTGAAAATGACCTCAATTAATTTATAGAAACACTTTTTCGCCTTTATTTATGACAGTCTGTTGGATGAGATCAAACAGACTGAAAACAGCCAACAAATAAAACAACGTAAAATGGGATAACTATGTCAACTACAAACAAACAAACAAATACGCAAAACACAAATAATGTACAGTGAAACCTGTCTATAACGGTCACTTTTGGGACTGAGAAAACTGATCTCTATAGACAGGTTGCTTTCTGTCCAGGTTGATTTCTATAGAAAGTGTCATTTTGGGGTAATGAAGAGTGGCATTTATACACAGATGGCTGCTCTATAGAGGTGGCCACTAAGCGCAGGTTTGACTGTCATTAAATTCTGGCAATATAATTAATATCACCCTAGTTTTCCGGTCATAAATCATGATAATAAATGAGTAGTGGTATTAAGCGGGTTAAATACATGATTCAGACAGAGCTTGGTTCTCAGACTGATATGATATCAAACGGTTTGTGATATTAACCGAGGTGATATTAACGGGGTTACATTACATATCACACATGGATAACATAATAGCTACGACGCTACGTGTTAGATAGTAGCATTACATGAATATAGAGTTATGAGTAACATGCATGCTAGAATTGAAAGACTGAGGGATACATTCAAAAGGAGAAAAGCCTGCAATTAATTCTACGTACCCTCCTGTTTGCACTGGGACTGTCGGAGAGTTTTGATAACGAATCGTTTGATGCATGGAGGGACGATGGTAAAGACGAGGCGGGAGAACCTTTCTTTGGTGCTGTCATGTGGAAAACAATTTGTCAAAAAGAAACGAATAAAGCAAATTTGACTACTTAACCCCTGCTAGTAAAACTATTTGAATGAAGACTTGAAGTCGCTTCACCAATGGCTGATTGGTTGCTTGCTTAGGAATAAGTATCTGATTGGTTATGTGTTGCTACTTTTGACCTGTTTCGAAAACGTGTATACACGTCAATAGCAGGACAAGGGTTAAAACGTTAGCATAGGTCTCAACCTCAATTGCGGTGCTGCGGGGTCAGGCACATCCAGCTCCAATGCGATTACAAAAGGTGTAACTTTGCTGACGACAGTACAACAGCCTATAAGTGTTTGCATGCTTTGCAATCAGCCGATCACATTAGTGAAAATCTCCTCTACATAAAAATAAAATAAAAATATATAACACAACAACTAAGGATATTTAAAGATCATATTAGCAACGGTTCAAGCCTTCCTGTTATAGCCCACAAATTTGCAGTAGCACTATGCATGGGCAGACAATAGAATTCCTTCTCGATGTACAAATTTGTGTAATTTTAACAATAAGTGAGAGTACTCAATCTGGTAAAAGTGTCCTCAAAGCACGGTTAGTCTGTTATTGCATTTGTTCAAGAGGAAGAGGGAAAACCTTCAAAGCCCCAACCGTTTTATCTAGCAGGCACTCGAAGAATATGCTTAGAACTTTAGCCTGCATATGCCCTTCTGTGTGGCAGTTTTGCGTACTCAAATGTACAATAATATTTTAACATTATTCACAAAACTGAAGAAAAATATATAAATATAGGTCCCCTTACACTATGAATCCAAAAGCATATGAAAACCATGTGAAATAACAAACACCATGTGCAAAACCATGTGAATTTAAAAAACTGAACAAAAAACCATGTGAAAAAAGGCACTTTTCACATTGTTTCACATGATTTTCACATGGATTTCATATGGCTCCAATTCATAGTGTTACATAAATGCTTTAGATTCTCTTGACTGTTTAGACGGCCCTCAAGAAAACGCATTCTTGGCATTATTTTTGCATCAGACAAACCTTTTACAGAGGTCATAGTTGATTTCCTTGATGCTCTCTCAAGAGCATGAGCTCGAAGTTCTTCAGCCGACGCTGATGATATGATCGAATTCCTATCCCTTGCTGACGATAACGGAGACCCTGCTGGAGGAGAGCTACCAGAGTCCATGGGACCGTCAGCCGTTAGCGATGACATTTCTGATGTTGCACTTGTTGGTGAATGCGGTGGCGATGGAGGAGATACTGATGGCATCGGAGGCACCATTGTTCCAAGTGATTCCATCATACTGTCGGGCGGCGCTGGCAAATCATCAAAGGAATCTTCATTTGGATCTTCAGGTGTTGTTGCTTTGGGAGCTTCCCAGCTCGTTTCTGAAATGAAGAGAGACTTACATATTGACAACCGCTGATACGCAGAGTTTTTGCAAGCAGAATGTTTGCAAACAAGCTATTTTTGCATATAGGCGATAGAAAAATGCAGAATATATTATAGACTGGGACTTCTTACCTGTTTGCATATAAAAGGTTTTGCATACAGTACATATACCAGTATGCAAAATATACGCAGCAAATCTACAAAACTAATCAAACGCCAACGATATACGGTGAACGAAATTCTTTATGCAAACAGAAGCTGTCATGTTGAAAATAGATTAAAAATAAAATTGAACATTTAAAAATATCAGTGGACCCACAGTAGGTAGGCCCTCCGAAAGGTGGACCCTGGACAATTGTCCCATTTACCCCCCTCTTGTCGGCCCGGCAAAGGTTATGAGTTAAGAGTTACTGACACACAATGGATTCCACATGGTCTACCAATTGACACAAGCAAATTAATGTACCACCAATATTGTTAGCTTACCGTGTGTAATTTTGTTGTAGTAATAGAGTCGGCCATCTTCAGCATGTGCCGTACACCAATCTCCAATACCATTAACATTGCCATTGAGCTCATGCTAAAAACATTGAGAAAAAACTTTCACATTTATAATGGTAGTACTACAAGAATTAGACAACTATATGAAAAAGCTGCCTTCAACTTGAAAGCAAAAGTAACTGACTTGAGTTCAGCAAACAACCAAAGATGGATTAATCTAAAATTATGGAATTATTTTACAGCTATAATGTGAAATACAATGAAAGGCTGGAAACTTCTAGTTATCTTGGAAATGTTCGGTACATTTTGCCAGATGTGATCTGCTGACCCCATGGCAGCTAAACACAAGTTTTGACTTTACTCAAAATGACACTGGAAAATAATAATAATATCTGAAAGAAACACGTGGAAAAGAAGAACTGGTTTGTATGCACGAAAGCCTGGATAAACTGTCGATTGAGCCATGTTTTGGACGAACGTGGAGTTTCTACGCAGCGTACGTAATTATACAGAGCTAAAAAGTAATTAGTTTATCATTTTAGTCTTTTACATCTGCCTGTTATTTTATTTACTCATACTTTTTACTCGTCATACTCTAGCTCCAAAAGCGTACTAGTCACTACTTTCGGTCATAACATTTTCATGTTTTGAGCAACTTTAAAGAGTCACGTGGCAAGTAGCGACGAACGAAATCCTTTCAAAGAGCTGCTGGTTGTTTCTATGGAGATCACCATTTCATCTCATTAATCCTGAGGAGCAGAAAGGGGTTCAGAATTCATCCAATCTCGTTTTTAATGTCAACATCATGCGTGAAAGTTCTCTTTTCAAATTAATCCAAAGCTTTAGACATAACAAATTGACAAAAAATATTGAAAAGCAAGCAATAAATCGCGCGCTGTCTGAGCCCACGCTGGTGACTTGCTGAGAAACGACACAGATTTGCACAGCATGCGAACGCTTCTCACCGGCACTGAAAATAATTTACTTTGCGTAGACAGTGTTTAGTTTAGGAGAGGAATAGCTCGTTGCAAATTGTGTACACAGAACACAAGGGAATGTCAATAAAGATGACGAATTGTGTAGCCAGAGACTGCTTTTTTTGCTCTTGCGCTTGAGGTGCGAGCAAAATAACAACATCTCTGTGGCAAATGGAAAAGTTCAGACAGCGGATTATGCAAGAGTGTGGAGAAATCGTGCAAAGTCGACGAATCTAAAACAAATCTCCTATAAGTGAAATGTCATTTGTTAAGGGTTCTAGATCCAAATAACAAAAGCACATAAGATTAATATGAAAAGGCCAAAAGTCCACAGTGGTTGACACGGTGGGTGACGTTGTCACAACAGGTTAAAATGCGTCAACAGCAACAAGGGCAAGTCTACAAGAGGAGAGGACAATGTCAAAACAGCGAAAAAAACAACATTGTCATTCCCCTAGGAAGATGTTGTGTCCACGTGACAAAAGCAATGCAGCAGACGATCTAATAAAGAATCAATAGGCAAACCCATCCGTGCTGGTTTTCCATTCATCATTAATTGTTCCACGCACGTGCAACTCAACAGCTCAGAAATAATACGAAGGTGTACAAACCAGTACGAGAGTAAAGTCTTGTCTTGAAGTGGAAACGGAAGGAGTTATCACATCATGAATTTTAAGAAATAAAGAGAAGCATGGGATTCATGACTTGCCTTTGCTGGTGCTTCGTGGCCGTCGTCCAGGGTAACAAATGTGGCAGGGAACCAGCCAGAACGAGTCGGGTCCTCCTTGCCATTCTCAACAATCACTCCCTTCCACCAACCATCTTGGCCTTTCTCGTGAACCGAAATCTTCTCTCCAATGTCGAACGTTAATCCATTTGGCTCGGCATATTTATACAAGGCTCTTACAATTTCGGTATCCCACATTGCCTCCATAAAAGCAATATCCTTGAGGCTCACACGCCTTGCTAATTAGTCACGTTCGAAACAGCAAGTATCGAGCAAGAACAAGCAACAAAATCAATGGTTAACAGTTAAAATTGTCGGCGACTGCTGCTAAAGAACAACATGATACAAGGCTAGCAGTTTCCGTGTTCTCCTCGTAGGGTTTACAGTGTGATCACTTTTGTTTACTTCGTGGCTTTCGTTTGTATTCGACGCACACGGCCAAGTTCTCTTCAGATCGTCTGTGTGATGTGGTTGCATGTTTGTCGATCGCAGTGGGCCTATTGTGTAAACAAGCACCACGACCGACTTTGATTGGCCGCACACTGGGAGCCCTGTGGTTTGGGGCATGACCGTGATAGCAGGGGGATGTCCTGAGCAACGTCATTTTATTCATAATCTTATCGCTAAGTTTTCATTATTCTCTTTACAACCAGAAACAATTGACGTCACATGACTAAGGATCGTTTATAATCTACTGAATCAAATCCTTCAGCAAAGCAACCAGTATAGCATGGTACTGTACATCTGGGAAGTTGCCCAAACAAAGCATAATTGTTTACATTTGTTCAATTTTATTCACATATGAATTGAGACAATCAGAAAATTAATTACAGTTACAGAATAATAATGTGAATATGGCAAATAATGGCTGTATATAGCACTAAGTAAAGCCAAAGCGCCATTGAAGATTAATCAAAGAAAATTTAAGAGTCAAAAATTCGACTCTAAAGTGAAGAAATACTGTAAAAATGTTCGATTTGTAATCAACTGAATGTAAAATTATGTAACTGTCAATTTGTTTAACAAGGGTAACCCCAATAAGCCAATTGTTTGTCTCCTTTGGGGCATTCATCGATTAAAAGCCACAACGGATGCAATGTACTGTTGCTGTAGTAGCCATCAGGTCTGGTTGCCCAAACCTTTTTTAGAGTTGAGCTGGAGAAGCGCAGACACTCCTCCAGTTTCATGGTACCGTTTGCGCGAGGACTCGTTTGCCGAAGTCCATTTCGCCATCACCCTATGGAACAGGGCTCCGGCTGGCCGGGAGTTGAACTCGGGAGGAACTCCTGACTGGCAGCCACGCATCTAACTCCTAGAGCACATTCACAAATTAAATGAAAAGTGTAGCATTGCACGCATATTGCAAGAAGAAAGGAACAATCAAGACTCATCAAAAATTTTCAAGAAGTAAAAGAGAAATTATTCATCCTCTAGTTTCTTTACATATGTTACAAAATAAGATGTCCACATACAACGCACATCGCAGATGACAAATTGTGTCAATCATCGTTCAAGGTTATGAATTATGCGTGACAATGTAGCAAGCCACGGTTATCTCTTCTTGAAGCCGTATTTCTTTCTTTCGTAAAACAGATCCGTCTTTGAGCTTCCCAAGTTGACAATCTTGGGGCAGCCATCTCTCTGAAAAGGAGAAATAAACCAATTCAATAGTCTGAAGCTCTTCAGTAAAGATTATCTTAGTTCACAGCAATTTCGTTATTATTGTATATACTGTTTATGGGTCTGAAATATATTCTATCTATCTACAGTATCTATCAATCTAACAGTGGCACTCTTAAATGATGGCTACGCTGATGCTCCGGTTCTTTGCTCTGTTGGTTGGAAACGATCTCATCAGTCGAACAGACACTACTTGACCCGTGTGTCTGTTCACGGTTTCCACCATCTTTTGTGTACGAGACTCGGGTTTCACACACCAGAAACAGGTTGCTCCTGCCGGGAATGCGGTCTATCGGCAGATGATCGATATCACATATTGAATTGTAAATGTATTGCAAACTTGTCAAAATTTGTTAAATGTTTCGACGATAATCAGGACCTCATCGTCTGAGCTATATCTGATTTGTAAAATATATTAGTCACAATAAAAGTACAAAAAAAAACACTCACAAAAAAAACCCTGTAAATACATAATCACATATTAACATATAACTAAAAATTGCAATTGTTGCATTTCTACCCAGAATGGGTGAAATATACTCATCGAACATCTATCTATCTACTGAAAGACCGCACATAGGTATAAATTGGTCGGCTAGACAGTACATTCAGTCAGCAATAAAACAAGGAAAACAAGACCAAAGTCAATAATGATAATTACACTCTGATGAGCGGCAACATGCAATGTCATGCATGTGTAAGTAATCTTACATAAGTCAAGCGCATGCGCTTACAATAGTATACATTTACAACATTCAGCTGAAACCTAACTGCCTTCGAAAAGCATTCTTAAATACCATCTAACAAAGCAAAGTAAAACCAGAAGAAAAATTACCCAATGGCCTGAGATAGAACGACCAAGCATAGTTCATCAATGATCACTCAGGTAAAGCAGAACTGATCTGAATGATCACCTGTCTTATGCAACCACCTGTCTTAAGAGGCCATTATTCATTCGTTTCTTGGATGGTCGCAGATCCTGTTTACATGAGTCGGGCTAGCCCGGTTGGCTAATTTTGTCGATTGTTCAGCCTGGCAAATTTTCGCCGGGCTGGTTGAGCTGTTTCTTCGACACAAGCGTGTTTGCCACATTTTTGACATTGTAATCACATCTTTAGGTCTGCATAAACTTTGGTTATCCTTCTATTTTACTACCAGTGCATATAAACGCACCGCACAAAAACAATGCGAAACAATAGCAGGCAATGGTCTCACTCAAAAGTGTCACCCACCTGATATTGTTTATATGGCATTTTGTCGCATTTTTCCATCTTACCCAGGTGGGATCACTGGGCTGGCCCGACTACGCACCGCCACAGGCAACGGTCTCACTCAAAAGTGTCAGCCCGTCTAGCCTGGCTGGCCCGACTCATGTAAAAAGACAGGTTTCATTTTTACGCCTTGGTAAATGACATTCAAAATTGGAGAGATCAAACTCATAAAGTTTGGCTAATGTTCTCAAAGTCTGTCACGCCATCAAATATGTACATGCAGGAGCTAATTTAAAACTTACATCTTTCTCCTGGACGGTGCATTCCTTGCAGTAGTATGCGTCAGACACTCCAGGGCCACCACATATGACGCATCGTCCCTGGTATGATCCATAATTACACTCGTCACAAATTCTGACAAGAGTGCATGGTCTAACGTATGAGTCACAGATCACACATTTTCCATCACCTGCAAAACGGCCAGTGGAAAGAGTTGCAAAAAGCTTTCACGTGTCACCAACGACAGCTAAACAAAAGTAGAACTCAGTTACGGTAATATCCAAATGCTGGAACTGAAAGATAAAACCTAGGGTGTTTACAGTAAGTGAGGCACATTAGTAGAACCAGTATGGGAAGTGGAATCAATTCAGTTGAGATAGCAAGCAATTGGGGACATTATGTGTGTCATGTATGACGGATGTTTATATAAGCAAGGTAAGTGAAACAGAGATTCCAGCTCTCTCATTTTGGCTGGAAACCTCCCGCTTTTGAGACACCTTTCTTGCCTCCCATTTCTAGTGACAAACTCTCGGTTTCGATCTTTCTATTTAAGTTTTCATTGCATTTGACGTAAATAATATGCAAATTGACTAAAAATCTTGTCTTCAAAGAACTGCTAAATTGCTTATTCTACTGATCTACACATTGGTCCGCAGCTCATTGTATTGAGATTGTCATCCAATTAGCGAATGGCAATTGTTTCCGTGGCAATGGTGTAGCATTTTCATTCCTCGTGTCATGCAAAAATTGACAGGCTACTAAAACTCTTACAACAAAGTCGACACATCTTGAAGTTGAAACGAAAAGATGTAATTAATATTACTTGTGTGTTGTCTTTACGGTCCTCTAAATTTCTAAACAGAGAAATGACGGATGTGATAAATTTCTACGATGTGACGGACGCAATTGTAAAATCGGGCTCCGTTGTTTCAGTTTTAGTTAGTAAATTTCTACACAGAGGCTGTCCCTCTTCCTCTTGATGCATTTGTTAAATAAACAATGTCGTGAATCACGGTCAGACACAGCTGACAAAGTAACACCCAGATTGCATTTTAAGCTGTGAATTTCCCTGCTCAGATTCTACAACTGATCTGCGCTTCCGCACAAGTTTCTGGCTTTTACAAACTAGTTGAAATTTCTGTTCTCCACATAACAAACACAGAATGCAGAGTGGAGTAACACCAAAGAGAGACACATCAACATTCACTTTATCGCCATAAAACAATACTATGTTATTTATATGTTAATCATGAAACAATTCAGGGGTCTGGATGGAAGTTATAAAGAAAATCACTACCTCCGATAGGTTGTGCTTATAATATCGACAAAACCAAACCATTCAATAACATCACCAAAATCCACTTACATTTCTCGCAAAGGCGTCCAATAGCTGAAAAAGAAAGAAAAAAAGTCACGTCATATCTATTGCAGCAATAAAGACAGGATGATATTTTGTTGTACTTAATTAAAATCTAGTAAATAAAACAGTTAATTAAACATTTACTATGACACAAATAAATCAACTAATTATGGCCAATTGTGTTGAAACATTCAGCCAATGAATAATAAAATGTTGGCCTTAGAAGTTAGAACTAGACACACTAACTGAGCAATGTTTTGTTTTCAGATAGTGGCTTGCATCCGTTGCCTGCAAGCTAGACTTGACTGGAGTCGTCATCGCAAGTTACCGTCAGAAAATCAGCCTAAAATAAAATAAGCCTATATAAATGATTAGGACTATTACGACTATACGTCAAACTGCTTTCTTATCAGCACAAGCAAGAACCGTAAGCTAAGCATCTAAATAGCAAGAGCAGCGTCGATAAGCATAAGCTAGCCTTAGAGGGTACTTCAGCTCACATATATCTAGAGTTCTAGACAGTCAAGAACTTCAAGAAATAAGAACTTTCAGAANGTTGGTTTGATTGTCTCCGTTGTCCGCGTGATTTCTTGGCTCGGTTATCACTGCTGCCCTAATGTTCGCCTGGTTCCGGCGTGAACAGATAGCATGCATAAATGACGTGTTTCACGTACCTACTCCCGGCTGTTTCCTGCAGAAAATTAAATCTGGATGATGCTTTGCCATAATCAATACACGTCCAAGCGCACAATTCCAACAGAATACAGATATTATAGTGAGTTCTAAGAGTGAGCATCAACATTCAACGTGTTCTCGACATAATCATTGAAAATCTGCGATCATGAAATGGCCTCTAATTGAAGATATGACATCGAGGCTGCCTTTGGCTTGGGGCACAGAGGAGGGGAAGGGGGTACAGGGGCGTAGGGTTCGAGAATTCGATACCCCACATTTTTGAAATGAAAATCTATTCTGCAGACAGCAAAATCTACCGCAGGAGCAAAATGTAGGACCTACAATTATTCAGTGTCCTTATAAGTTTTAACCTAGCGGTAAATTAAATTTCAATTTTCAGTTATTCACCAATTTAATCTACAGTAATCATAAATTACTTTTAAAGTCAGCAATATGGCTGCCATAAATATAAACAATTATGTAAACTATAAACTTAGATTACAGGATCAACAACTCAACCTTACTCGCCTCTAAATTACTAGCCTAGCATAATGTGCCTGAGACTGCCCAAAAATAGTCAAAAGAGTGGTTTCATTTTCAGATATAAGACACATCCAGAGTGATGATATAGTGATGTACAATCCATCCATCAATATGAAGAATAGAATGCTCGCTGTTCGATAATCCAGACGCTCTCTGCAAGGTTTCTCTTACTTGAAGACGTCTCTTTTAAGAAAACATCTACTTAATAAATAAAACCAAAACAACGCAGTCCCTAAGTGGTTTCATAGCATCGACCACTCTACTGAGAATTTCACACAACAGACAAACCAAAGGCAATAACACGGATAGCAATTTATTTCTACTAAAATAATAATCACAACTGAGCTGAGCTACTGAAGCTAATCAAAACCGACCACGATAAAACCATATGAAATGAAGCTCTGCGTTTACCAAGTAAAAGATATAAACACACGGACAGGCATAGTTTCGAAGGATTCCGGTTGCAATTTCAATCGACATAGTGTTCCATGAGTATTATATCAACACGCATAGGCAGCATGAATTTCTCAATCCAGGACTTGCACAGTTTGTAAAACCCCTAATTGATGTTAAGAACGAAAACACTTTAAATTGAATACAAGCACATCTTAAGAATTAGATTCTTGCTAGTTGTTTGTCGACAGACACCAAGCCATCATGCTCATTGTTAAAATCCACAAGGTGACAACCATCAGAAGACAAGGTCATCCATTGTCTATCGCCAAATTGCTGTTCCTTGTAAGAACGTCGTCATGACATCCCATTCCACGAGGGAGGATGTTCTGTTTGGCATCACAGACGCTATGTACTCTGAACATCAACCGTAATAAATACCAGCTTTTCCCAAGGGTAGTGAGCAGATTGTTGAAGCAATCACCAAGCCATGGCGTTTCCAGATCGTAATACTGCAGTTATTCACAAGACAATTGTCCTTTGTTGGCTTTCATTCAATGAAGCCTCAACATAGATGGTGCTGACGCTGACTTTCTCCAAGGCTATAGAAAACAAAGAGCCAATGAAGAAAGGTTGACATTGAATACAGCGGTCACTTCTGTAGAGCAACAACCTGTGCATAAAGGCCACCTGTCTACAAAGGTCATTCTCCTCAGATCCTAAAGGTGACCATTATGGACAGGTTTCGTTGTACTATAAAAGCATAACAGTGAAACGTACCTAATGAACAGCCATGGTGGTCGATGTTGTCGTTGACATGTGCGTTGTTTTGGTAATTCGAGTTGACACAATCGCCTGAGAAACAAAAAGGGAATACCATAATTATGTCACATCGAGAGGAAAGCAAAATCAAACAACAACCATTCGAAGGCAATAACGAACAAGAGTACGCACCGAGTTGCCATCGTGTTTATTGTTGTGGTGGTGATTGACAAGTGGCGATCGTTCCTCCTTCGTTCTCGTCACATGGTGCATGGGAGTTGGACTGTTGTGGTTGCTATGGTGAATGACATTACTCCGTCGATCAAGACCATCACAAGAACTGTACGCAGGTCGCATGCCATCGGCAAATTCAAGTAAACAATCTGGTGTCACCCTGGCAACGAAAGAAAAATACTTTTCTACTCTGCTTTCACTGTGAGAACTGCAACAACACCAACGAAATTTGTCAATTGTTTTGTAACTCAAAACATTGCTAATGAACTATTAGGTCGTACATAAATGATAGTTAATTTCTATCCAGCATCTGTCTCTCATGGTACTTATCATGCAAATACATCCAATCAATTCCAACAACAACAGCAAAGCCTGTCACTTACGCATTGTTAGCTGCCATTGAGAAGCGTTGAAGCTCTGACGAAGAACGAAGGTAGAAACCTTGGCCAGAGCGAGTGAAGACCATTGACTGCATGGCACTACGAACGGCAAACACACAATACAAGGTTGCTTAAACACCAGTTTCTCCCAAGGGTAGTGTAGTACAACGACAATATAATCACACGCAATAAAAGCAAACTGCTCGTTATTAAATCTGACAGACCTGATGTCTTCTTTTTTGATGGCGATTGCTTTTGTCTGCAGCTTGAGACTGGGTATGGAGTAAACAGCGACTTCACCTTGGTTATTCAAACAGGCCATGCAATGCACAGTGATCTCGTCATCATCTGAAAGGTCATGGAAAATTAGAACATTTCAAAGCAGGTACAGTAAATTGTTTTTCTCAATACAAATTATACCATAAAACAACAACAAAAATTCCTTATCAATTATTCTAATCATCACAAGCACAGACAGGATAAGAATATCAACTCTTACAAGCGCAGATTGAGTAATACGAAGATAACAATATTAGAATATTGTTATAGAATAAATACATTAGTTAACTGAAGAGTAGAAGTTGCTTTATTGATTGCTGATTGATTGATCGCTAGGGACTAAATATCTGAATGGTTATATGCTGCTACTTTCGACTTGTTTTGAAAACGTGTATACACGTCAACAGCAGGACAAGGGTTAACAAAATCAAATTACATCATTGTAATTAATAGCAGAATAAACATTAACCTGAAAGGGAAATTTGACAGAGTCCATACCATGCTTTGCTTTGCCTTCCACTAGTCCAATCTTCCTCACTTTTGACCCATCGATAGCAGTCAGCTTCTCCTTGTGTTTTGCCCTCAAGGTTGGCAATGAGAACACTTTGAACTGTTCTTCCGAGCAGATGACAACAGAGTGTTGTCCTGTCATGTCGGCATCCTTTTCTATACCGGCCTCTACCTCGTACCTCTCCGGCAACGGATCTCCATGGCGATCCACAATGAAAATGGACACGACAGGAGCATGATGACGCAATTTGATCTCCTTGCCGATCTCTGCTTGGATGTCATCATCATGGCGGTCGTTCTTGCCAGGTACGTGGACTGAGTAAACATAGATATAGCCAGCGTTGGTGCCAGCCCACAGCGTAGGACCGTGATGCATGCCTTTAAGGAAGACAACAAGGGATACTATTCTCAAACAGTTGCCAGCAACTAATCATCAATGTCGCAGGAAGCTTCACAGTACAGGGAAAGCATCGGTGCTCATTTGATTCGCCTTACCGTCTGAAAGGAAAGTATCTCCAAAGTAAAGACATCGCACCATGCTCAGCATGGCTTCATCTACTTTGTTCTCATCGATCAGTCTCATCGACGGACCAATGTTGCCTCTGGTTTGAGCTGGTGATGTTGCTGCAGAGGCATTGTTCGAACCAACATCTGATCCGTCTCCCTTCGGACGCCGCTTTGTACTGCGCCTTTTGAGTCGGCGAATAGAATCCCGTAACGACTTGACAAGGGTCTTACGACGCTGGATACTGCCACCAGTGTTGGCCAGATCTACAATGAAGGATGACAACGGGTAAATTTTATTTCGGCTAAATTTGAGGCAAAATGAAAAAACAATCGGCGGACACGAAAAATTAGCAGAATGGAGCAGGTTTACAAGCTACACAATCTACAGTAAAATAATTAAAAATAAACAAGTTTTCCACGTGCAATCATACCAGTGGGGTTGATTGTGCACTTGACAAGAGCAGTCTTTTCAGACAAATAGTCGTACACTATGAAGCCATGGCAAGTGCCAGCCGCCAACCTAAATAACAGTAAAGAACATACTTATGAACAAAACATAACGGCACAGCAAAAAAATAATACTAGTTGCTAAAGATTGAAGCTACTGCAAGGAGCTACCTGCTGATGTACAAGGTTCTGACAATTGACAAAAACAGCTGACTTGCAATGATACAATGAGAAAAGCAGCAATTCAAAAATACAATGAATAAAAAATACACTTCAGTATGACTTTGCTCATCCTTTGTTTAGCAAATGTTTGATTTCAGCTATGTCATATTAGTTTCTTATACACTAGATGCTAAATATCGTACTTTCAGTCCTACTCATGTTTTGGGCAGAATTTTAGCCTACTACAAAATAACCTTGACTGCATGGCAGCCAGTACTATAGGTGAATCATTTAAAACACTAGCACCTTTTGCTTATGCAAGCATCTTTTGATTATAACGAGCCAATCTACACAAGGGCCAATCATGATGGAATCACAGTGAAACATGTCTAAAACAGTCACCTGTGGGACACGAGCATAATGACCTTTATAGACAGGTTGATTTCTATAGAAAGTATCATTTTGGGGTTATGAAGAGTGGCCTTTATACACAGGTGGATGCTATATAGAGGTGGCCGTTAATACATGTTTGACTGTACTTACAATCCCCACGAGCTCTGCAACGAGAGGGCAGTGATTGGTGCTGATGGACGCAGTTGGATAACTCTTAGTGCCTGCACCGTATTTGAGTCCGTGACAGCGTCGTTCCGCAACGTTAATGGACCATGTCCTTTCCATTCAAAGCCATCCAGTTTTGCTACAACATTGATGTCGTGAATCTAGTAACAAAAACATCTTTCATTCATTCATATGTAAACAGCACATACACTAGTAGTTAGTTGCTAAAACAACTACTGTGTGATTGAAAAAATACTAATGTTCTACAGAAAGATATGTATGTCATTCACCCAAATGTGCTACTGTGAACGCTGCCTATATTCAAATCAAATATAAGCAACATCTATTTATATTCAAACATCTATGAAATGCAGCAATCAAGTTTGATACAAGGTGTGTAATTTATTTTCCTGTTCAAGTCAAACTTTTAGATTAAAGTTCAAAGTGTGACTGATAAATGCCAGAATAAGTTACGTGCAGTATATAAGCTTGGCATACCTTGAATTCTGTCCGTTTGTCCACCGGTCCAAGTGCATACATGACGATTTGCCCGCCACTGCCACCCACAACCAGCGTATTGGTATAAGGACAAAGTGCAATCTTCTGGATGCAAAAGCGAGGATCATCGCTATATGGATCAAACGAGCCCACTTTCTTGAACGGTGGCCATCCATCATCATCTAGATCGGCATTGTCACCGCCAAATTCACCGTCCATGTCACTAACGAAGAGCTTGGATGTAGATATCATGAATATCAAGCGCAAGGAGACTAACGAGACATCCCAAAAGCGGAGAGAGCCATC
Organism: Calvadosia cruxmelitensis; assembly: GCA_900245855.1. NCBI lineage: Eukaryota > Metazoa > Cnidaria > Staurozoa > Stauromedusae > Kishinouyeidae > Calvadosia > Calvadosia cruxmelitensis. Next base: position 30,791 of record OFHS01000175.1, read on the forward strand.
CTCATGCCTGCAAGAAGGACACACAATCATGGACATGACAAAAGACTCTTGTACTTGAGAGACATAATTGGCTGGGGCTATTCAGTCCTGTCGCTAGGATTGACAAAATAGCCCATATGGTCAGACCTGTGTTAAGCGACCAAAAGACCAGTGACAAGCGGTCTCTCAACGCAGGTGGCCCCTTTTCACAAGCAAATTGTATTACTTTAACAATTAAGGAAGCACTGGTAGTAGGTCTAGGCAACAGTTTAAGACAGGTGATCATTAAAAACAAAATTAATCAGCAAAATCACTAAAGACTACTAACACCACACACAAGCAAACACGTCAATTCTCAAAGACAAGAACAACAGTCAAGCAAACTCAGAACTTACCCTGTAATCAACAGATCGCAAGAACCAGAGTCTTTGACAAGTGAAACACCACCAGTAATGGGCCAAGGCTGAGTAAGGCAACAAATTTAAAATTAATAATAATTCAGTCAATGGCTCAGTCTTGATGTTGTTAGCTTTGCCTGTTTTCAGCTTTAGTCAAAAAATGCCGTCTGTTCTTGAATAGTCTTCAAATATTACAAAAGTAGATAGCACACCTCTTTGGAGTAGTCTTGTCCGTATAAACTGTCCCCAGCTTTTCGAATTCGTTCCCACACATCTTTAGGACAATTTGACCAATGATGAGACGCAGTAATTTGTGAAGAATGTATACATGCCAGGTATGGCTTCAAGTATGTTGGATACCTTCAGACAAAGAAAGACAAACATCACACATTGGTACAATATACGCTGCAGCGCACCTTGCAGATCTATTGCTCAAAGTGCCCCTCTCATCAAAATCAATATTTCAGATGTGGATACATTGCAATGAAAAAAAGGATTACTGGTAGCAACAGGACTGTTTCATTGCACCATCAGAAAGCTGAGATATCGGCCTTTAACAGCTGAAAATCCAGAAAGTTTACTATCGTGAAACCTGTCTATAAGGGTCACCTTTAGGACCTGACAAAAATGACCTTTATGGACAGGTGGCCTTTCTGTGCAGGTTGATTTCTATATAAAGTGTCCTTGTGGGAGTTTGAAGAGTAGCCTTTATGCGCAGGTGGCTGCTCTATAGAGGTGGCCGCTAATGCACATTTCACTGTACAGGTGAAAGAGGGGCGGAGGTCGGAACACAAGTCGAAATCGCTGAAAAAAGTTAGTATAGGCAATTTCTGTTTTTGTCATAGAATAACATTCCTTCACAGTCAGTCCCATTTTATATTTATCAATGTGTTTGCGGTCAGCCAGGCTAAGCAGAAGGAAAACAAAATGAAGCAATCAGGTCCCTGCAGTCAGCACGATTCAATCATTGTTTGAAAGATGTTGCTTGTTGAACTTAACAAACCAAAAGATTACATTTTGTACTTTCAAAATGAATATATGATGAACTTATTTCTTAGGATGATTTCAGAGAATATCGATTTTTGGGAATACAATTAATTAAGTTAATCAGACCAGCCCTAATAGTGGATGTGTCAATTTTAATCATCACAACAATCTACCACATACCCCTGCTCCTTGTTCTTCAGGTCAATCATGACAAACTCTTGTTCGCAGAGAACAGCAAGCGCAACAAGCTCATCTGATGAACACACAGACAAACTAAAGTTAAACACAGCTAAAAGTTTATCGTAAAGAAGGTCAGGGTTCGGTTTAATATACTACATGCACCATCAGTGATGTATCAAAAGAGTTGGCGTCACAATACGATGACGTCTATTTGATGCTAGTTGAATAATTATACAAGACATCTATTTTGGATTAGCCAGTAATTCTCGGGATATGCCTTGTTTTTATTGCAATATACTGTTAAATGGGTTGCTGATCATGGCTTGAATAGTTTAAAATTGTTTCTAGCAGAGCCTGGTAGTTGCTACCCGTTTTAGGGACAAGCTTAAAGCATGTGTGTGATGTCTTCTGGAGATACCATCCTCGTGCCCCTAAGAGTAGAAAGCACTTGCTTGATGACCTAAACCGCTGTGGCCTGATGACGGGATATAGGGAGAACATGGTAAATGTCGATGGATAGATGGCACAGAACAGACTTCAGTGGCATGCCCCTTCATTCGAGACGCACACAATATGCCTCTTACAACTGCCCCGATTAACAGCCATAACATAACATAAGATGCCTTCTGCCAACAGCACAATTAAAGCATCTTAGGTAGCAGCAATTTCTTCCTAGGATATGTTACACTGATGTTCTGTCAAAATATTTGGATTCTTTTTTCAAAAATATTCTTTATTTTTATTCCATATCATGCCTTATACACAAGATACAGGGCCGTTTTAACAAGTAGGCACTCAAAGCACCTGCTTTAGGCCCTCAGTCTGGATAGGCCCTTCTCAATGCGAGTTCAAAGATTCAAATTTACAGTATGTTGAAATCTAGTGCAGTGTGCAATCAACTGCAGAATTCTACTGAGTTAACTTGTCCCAATTTGCTGTTTGTAATCAAACCAAATCTTTGATGGGTGATCATTTTACCAATAGTAAGTTTCGGGTTATTTAAGTGTTAAAAATTAGGCCCCCTTGAGTAAAGTGCTTTAGGCCCTCTCAACGCTTAAAACGGCACTGACAAGATATCACCATTATTGTGGCTAATTACTTGTGGAATAAGGATGAGTCGCCTACAACACCTGCATACTTCTACATAAACGTAGGAATAAGCATACGAGGATCGTACCTGTCTCTTTAGATGGATCCAAAATGGTAAAGAAATCCAACACTTTCGATGTGAAATCAAACACAACCTGTACGGTTGTGCCTTGCATCAATGATATGCAGTATCGATCACCATAGTTAGCTCTAGGCAGTCCTCCAGAAAACAAAATGTACGGATCGTGCCAAATAACTTTCCTAATTGCCTTGCATGGGAAAGGGCCAAATGGTGTTGACGTTTCTTGCACAACTTCCCCGCGGTATGACTCTGCAATGGTCCATGTTGAAAGGCTACCATGTTCATGAGCGCTGATAAATTGATTGGCGTTCGTATGCCAACAGACTCCTTCTAAGTCCTGATTGGCTGTGAATGTTCCTTCAGCGCGAATTTTGTCTTGGTTCCATAGCACAATAATTCCTTTCTTGTATCCAATCAGCAACTGGAAAGACAAAGAAAACGTCATCAGAACAACAATGAACCCAATTGTTCAGTCTATATGGCTTACGTGCAAATAAGCGGATGTTGCATATATGAAAATTAAACACGCAGCATATTATTAAATCAAGATCTTCTAAAAGCATTCTCCCAAAGGCCTTCACACCCAGTGGCCATCTGGCCTTAGCAAACCAATATAGCATGCCACCTGGCTTTTGCCTCGCAAAGCAATACATTTCACATTTCAATATTTTTCAATATTTTTCATTTGTTTATGTTCCGTATTGAGCACAGTCAAACTTTTTTTCACTACCATTCAGGTCCTTGTGGCTCTAACGACAGACCTGATGGAAAAACCAATCACGCCCTTCAAAGAGCATGCTTCCTACATAAACAACATACTAATACAATCTTAATCAAACACAAGAAGCGCCGTCACAATAGGGGCATATACCTTGCTAGGATCATCCGGATGCTCTTTCAATGCTTCGACTGAGCCGCCACTTGTCCTATTGTCGTTTCCGGGAAGACTGAAAATGTAGAGGAAAAGCTTGTCAGAATGACAATCTGAGCTGTTGAAGCACTGTAGCATCGCCCGGAGTGGTTGTCGAGCTTACCTTTGCATGACTATATCCTGGTATATTATGTGATCTTTCAGCTCAAATGAATTGATATCTAGCACGTAGATGTGCCCACCCTCTGTGCCGATGTACAAACATTCACGCTTCATTGATAAAAAACATACTGAGATCTTCTTTAGCCTGCAAAATACAAAAAGATCATAGTAAACAAAGTGTTGTCGTGCAATCTACAAGGGCACAAAGATCAATCTAATCACTACAACCAGTCAGCATCGTCATCTTCCTTTAGTTGTATCCATCTCAAATTCTCAACAGATAATGGTCACCGTTGGGATCCAAGGTGGGGTTATAAAGAATGGCCTTTATACACAGGTGACTGCTCTATAGAGGTGGCCGCTAACACAGGTTTCACTGTATTGCATTCAACGACTAAAGAACGTAAAGCATTGATATCTTCCATTACCTCCCTTCCAAAGTGCAAGCCTTGACCTCTTCAAGGACAGATTTGTTATTCCTAGTATTGATTTCCCACAAGTGCAAGGTGTTAAGTTCTCCATCGTCACAGACGCTAATGATCCTCCCCTTCAAAGAAGAACATCAACATAACGCGTAAAAACAAAGGAAATTGAAACATTTGATAAGTAGCTTTTTGCTTGTTATATTCACAATAAAAATAAGCGATAAAAAACACAGTGTCTTGCAACATGTTGACATGTCGCCGGTTTCGTTGTATAACCGTCCTTTGTATTATTGTTTGTGTCCGTAATTAGGAATTCGTTGTCACATTGTTAAACCGTAACTATAAATATGTATCTGTAAACCGTTCTCCTTCTCTTCCCTGAAGATGACATGTTGAAAATATGTCGAAATGTTGCAACACACTGTGTTTTTTATCGCTTATTTTTATTGTGAATTGAAACATTACAGCAAGTATTGACTTGCATCATTAGTAAGTTTATGGAATGATCCTCAGCCCAACACTAATACTTCAATTCCATAAGTGCTCATCATCAGCATTACCATAATGTTAATTTCCTCAGGGGCAACTGTGATGTCTCACAATCTGGGGCATCGCATCACTTAAAGCAATTACAATATAACACACTGAAATGAACAAGAAACAAACGAAAATAAATGTACACTATAGCACAACTGTAAAACATAACCACTGTATCACATTATTGTTAAGATTTGTTTATATGTCTGAAATATACTACAATCAATCAATCAATCAATCAACAAATAATTAATTAAAATTGAGTACACTACAATATGTTAAGGATGGATTTCAATCTCTTGGGAGCAGTAGCTGAGTTGAGAAACAATGTGCACTATTCGACACTGGCTGAGTCAGTGTAGCAGGTCGGACCAGCTATTTCCAATGTCCCTGAAGTTGATTTTACTATGTTCAGGTAGGAGATACTGCTTTATGGGCTAAAACTGTAATTTATATTGGACTAATTAACGCTTTTCCGGCTATTGACGTATATACACGTTTTCAAAACACTTAAAAAGTAGCAACATATAACCAATCACATAGCTAGTCCCTAGCGATCAACTAATCCGCAATCGATAAAGCGACTTCAAGTCTTCATTTAACTAGTTTTATGAGCAGGACAAGGGTTAACCTCCGCCCAAATGCAAAGCTACGATGCTGGACGCAGCTGCGTCAGCAGCGCGGACCAGCTAGTTTTAATTAAAAAATATAGTTCCCGCAGTAAATTCAACTGTATGCACAATTTAGCAGACAGTATTAGATTTCAAATGCTGTACTTACTTGATTGGGAAGGAAGAATAGTTGTTGTACGCACGTTTCATAGCTGTGCTGGGCAGAAAGCTCTACTCCGGGCTGACCAAATCTTTATTCACACAGTCAAGGTAAATGGATAAGCAGATGGATAACATGATATAAAGAAAATAGTTACCGCTTAGGAAAAAGCGAAAGCTCTTTAGCAAAATGTAAGATGAACGCAGCTTATATGCAAAATGTTTTTGCAAGCCAAGCTAGACATCCAGAACTTAAGACTTCTTATCCTGAAAAGGGCCTGCACTGCCTGGCAGACTGTCCCACCTCACACCTGAATGGAAAACGTGTATGTTACGCTGGATTAATCCACTTGGAGTTAGCCTATGCCAAAAACAAATTTGGTGCACGTCCTTCGAAAATTTGTAAATTTCAGTAGTTGGCGTACTTTTTCATATTGAGTTGAGGCCTTGGTTGAGACTATAATCAATCCAAACATTTTTGGCGTACAAGCAGGGCCGTTTTAAACAGGAGGCACTCAAAGCACGTGCTTTAGGCCCTCAGTCTGGATAGGCCCTTCTCAATGTCAGTTCAAAACTCACAGTAACAATATGTTGAGATTTAGTTCAGTGTGCAATGAGCTGCAGAGTGCTACTGAGTTTGTTTTCCCTGATTTGCTGTTTGTGAGCGGGGGCAACATCTGTGATATGCCAATGGGCGAGCGTTTGAATAATAGTAAGTTTTGGGATATTTACGGTAATCGTTAAAAATTAGGCCCCCCTTTGGGTAAAAGTGCTTTAGGCCCTCTCACTGCTTAAAACGGCACTGCGTACAAGTGTATAACTGTTTGGCGTAAAATCCGGTGTACGATTTATGAGTTTTCCATACGGGACTTCACATAATATTGTATCCTACCTTTTAAATGCACCAGCAGAGGAATATTAACCGAGTTCTATCGTATCATTTAAAATGATCACAAGTAGAGCTGATAGCTATTTATCTTTCATCGAGATAAGGTTTACAACTCAGAACATCCAACAATAACATTGAACAGTAAACTACATCTAGAATCATAGCGTAGTTTGCCATTGACAAGTGCAGATGAGGTTGCAAGCCGGATGTTTCCTGACTTTAGCATTTTATTTTGTGCAAATAAATCCAGATTTTACGAGATTGTTGATTACCCCCAACGTCAGATAATTGCAAATAATTTGCTGTGTTTTTTTACAAGTCAAGTGTTATTTTTCTTCAAAGGACTGCTGCAGCACCTTGTTTGCTGTGCCATCTGCAGCAAATTCCGTCAGAGTAAATTGATTGGCTGTACACAACTGGGATACAAACAAGAACAAATTTATACTAATCAACTTTCACAGCGGGATATGTCTCACTCCAAAGAGCATGTTTGAACACCATGTAATTGTAACAAGGAACGCTACCAAAGGACTGAGCAGTGTTCATGCAGCCTTGTAATATTATCGAGTTGGACGTTTGACAGTTAGGAGCGTGACTGAACGATTTGAGCACGACATCGCCACAGCGAGAATAGTGGTGATTTAAACAGAAATGACACCAATCAACTCATAATACAATGCTCAAACGACGCGGTGGGGGTTTCAACACTAAGCACTTCGTTTTCATCTGACGGCGGTGATTAATAAATCGAATTTTCAACCGCGTTGCAATGACTCATGGCCGCCAGTAAGCAGGCTATCTTATTTGTTTACACCTGCTCGTAATGATGCAGAGAGACGATAAAACCGGGTGGTAACTGAAGATGTTATGAGCTAAATCTGCACCGCATAACAAACTGGGACAAATTAATTATCAACCGACATTAAATAAAGTGATCGCAGGCCAAGCATGGACGGCAAACCAAAGCGAACAGAGCACGAGAAAGATACAGTTTTAACTTGCCAGTGCCAGTTCCGATGGCAAGTAGGCGTAATTCAGCGTCGTGGGCGATAGCATTTGGTTTATGTGGAAAACCGTGGTCAATGGTCTACAAGAAATGTCAAGAGCATGGTACTTTCCAGACGACAAAGCCTCAGCTAATAACACTTGCGGCCAAGTCACGGATGGCCATTGACAACAAACATGTGAAGACGCGGCAGACGGTTGTTCGTCTGTGCTGCAAATCGTCTCAAACTCACCTTGCCATAAGAGAACAAATCATGGGCTACCCTTTCCTTTTCGGGTGTCCTTCGACGTACACGTTTTAACATTGTCTGCCGGTAGCAAGACTAATAACAACCAAGCGTACACAACAACAAGACGCCAAGGCGATCAAGCATCACCACCCAAGAAATCGTTCGCGCTCCGTTGGCCGCCGCTGCCACAGTGCCACAGACGAGCATGTGAAAGAGACAGCCCGGTAATCACGTGATCATGAATCAACCAATGATAGTGCAGATAGCGACAGCTCATCGCTCTTGTTCTGTTGGACAACGAAAGATGACGCACGCTTCACAGCCTTTTCAAGCGGAGGGCGGTCGAGATTTCTTCCAAATGTTACAAATCGCAAATATTACTGAGATCAATTTCACACGTAAATAAATATCTACTGCAGTCTATCGTAGGGAGCACTCGGCGTGTAGGAGATACCGGCGCCATTTTCATTACAAGATCATTGTTGACAGGTGACGGCTGGTGAAAAGTCAAGCGATTTGCTTCAAAATTGCGCGACTGTTATAATTCCTTTACTCACCTTGCTTATTTTGAAGTGCTGAGTTCCATCATCCTTGTCTTCAATTGTATTAACGCCAGAAAAATCCGGCCATTCCGCCTGTGAAGTCATTTTCCAAGTAGAGCGGTTTCAGTCATCGGAATCTCTCACTTGACTTCCAACTGTCTGATGTCGCAACATTGTCGCAAACGAGTCTTCCTCTTTCTGGCGAATAAAGATGTGTCTGTCCCTGCGGCTCGAAACAGTTCATGGAGTTCTTTTAACTAGCTTTGAATGGTAACGGAAACTTGCTGGGATCAATCGAGAGAGAACTTGACTGTTTGTTGTTGATGATATAATAAGGAGAATGGAACACCACTCGGCGCATTTCATTGAACAACCTGCAAAGGGTCTGTATGAGTGTTTGAAAAATCCAAGGCGAAATAGGACTGAATAGATAACAGGAAAGACCCGGACTGAATGCCTCCACCATTTGGTTACCAAGGGAACGGCAAAGACGACGCAACCGTGGCTCATTGTGGCAACGAAGCAAATCAGTGTAGCGTGAGTCACGGATCGAGATGATATCGCCTCGTCGGCCGCCCAAATGGCCAGGAGTAAATCTCTTGAACAGTTATCGAGATCAAGACTCATCCTGGTCATGTTCTAACGAGAGTAATTAATTGAGACTGTTTTGTTACTGTCTGTCGACCGCAGTCCTACCTCTTTGCAGGTCTGCTACAATTCTAGTTCTAGCAAATAGGGGCGACCCCGGGCTAGAAATTATGTCAAACTTTGCAAAATTCAAGCAATTCGATTCACCTATTTCCAATCTTTTATACGCAACACGAAATCATTTTATTCGTTCGCTTATCGCTTGATTCTCTCAAGTGGATATTAATGAGGCTTGAGCATGGCTTGCGTTTATAGACTGAAAAGAAAACAGAGCAGCATACTGTAGCTGCCAATAGAGAGCGCACTGTTACTCATATAGATGGATTCAAAATGGAAAGAGATAAGCAATTGGAAGTTTGGCCCTAACAGCAGGTTTAAATCGTAAGGCGATTGAATCAGTTCAAAGCTTGTCCAGTGCTTCTCTTTCGTTGTGGGGTGTCCGTCTGTAGACATCAGTCATTCTTTAGCATCGTTTATTCCGCCATTCGTTATCGCGAATGTCGCCTCACTTTCCGGTAGGTCAGGGCTGTAAAGAATGGATGGGTAGACACTATGAATCATCAATTTGCGAATGAATAGATAAGCATCGAACGCAAGCAACGAAAGTAGTAGTATTTATTCCGAAGCTTTCAGTTCATATTTAGTACGGTTTAAAAATATACATTGCATTGTCTTAGATATACATTCCTGTTTCTATTTTAGTTTTATTTAAGTTTATAATTTCAACTATTGAAGGATTTTGATGTGTTTAATGTTATTGCTTGCTTTAAAATTTAGAGCTGTTCTTGTAAATAAATGATGGCTTTTTATTAGATTTTTCCCTGTAATGCGTCAAAGGGGAGTCCGTCTGCTCGTTAAGGAGTTTATTGAAATGCATTAAATGGTACAATTATTACAATTTGCGTTTGAAAAAGTGTTCCTTGTTATGTAATAATTACCTGTCATAAATTTTAGCTATTCTGATTTCTCCCCTTCCTTTTCTCAGGCTAAGACGCGTCGTTGAGGCATGGGCAAGGATGTGCCCTCCAATCGGCTTCTTAGGATCCGCTTGAAAGCTAGACGCAAATCGAACAGAAATATAAATCAATTTCTATAGCCTTTAAATGAAGTAAGACAATTGTGCTGTCAGTATAGATCAATTCACTTACGACATGGTGGCTGGAAGTGCGAAGATTGATTACGTATATATGGAAAAGAAAATAGAAAAACAAGCCATGACGAGCGAGCACGCAAACAGATTATCGACGATAAGAATCACTGATGCGTCAGTTTGGACATGTGTTATTCGTAATGAATGCGACAACGACATGTGGTGAACTGGTTAAACCAAACGTCAAACAGCACCCTGGGGATGAGAGACAACTTTTAGCTTATCGGATTGTTCCCAAAGACTTCAGCCTTTATTGTCAGCTGATTTTAATTGAATTGACCAAATTATGGTGAATCTCCTCAACTTATCAAACATTTATGTGATCTTCATCAGTTTGGGAAATGTTGAAAACAAATGTTACGCAAGCTGTAGAATATGTAAATTATAACGCTGGGTGATTTAACAGTGGATGACTCGTGTGGGCGGGGTATCGTTCACATTGTCGCACGCGTGACTCATGATCCAGTATTGGTAGCTGGCTTAGGGATCGCACATTATTTATGCTCCGGATTGTTACCGAAGAGAAGTGGGGTGGGTAATTCAAATTTTGGCAACACCGAAGGTTGGGTAATGTTTTTGGTTAGGTAACTTTTGTAGAGGTTGGGTAATTTTTTTCTTGGCTATCTGAAGGTTGGGTAAACTAACAAAATTGAAACTTTTTGTTTCTCTTCGGTACCAGCCCGAGGCATAGATAACGAACAGTTCTTTATTATACTTTGCGACGTTATCCACTGTTATTTATTCCATCCAAAACCCGAGTTAAATATTACTGCAGCTAATAGATGCAAAAAGTTCATTCCGATCGAGCTTGCTTCTATAACCTTGTTAGTATCACCGTATGTTTTTCCAGTCAAAAATCGTGATAATAAGCAGGTCGTGATATTAAGCGGGTACAAATAGTTGATTCTGACAGAATTTGGTTCCCAGACTGAAGTGATATTAAGCGGGTTGTGATATTAACGGAGGTGATATTAACGGGGTTACACTGTATCATGGTATTGATAACCAAGGTAACATTATACACTTGTCACTGCTGATTCAGATTACAAGAATATCATGAATACTGTGACTCATCGCGGTGATCCCCTTGTGGTCAGCCGGTCAGAACAAATCATCAGCTTCAATGGATGAACACAGTACCTCCTGGATCAGCCGTCATCTAAATAAGAGAAATGCAACACACCTTGAAGTTAGCTCAGCAAATAACACGCGTATAGTGAAACCATGGTGAAACCTGTCGATAATGGTCACCTTTGGGACCAGAGGAAAATGACCTTTATAGACAGGTGGCCTTTCACTGTGGCCTAAGGAATCAGTAATGCTTGCAGAATAGAAACGACCTTGTATTGTTGATTGATTGATTGATTGATTGATTGATTGATTGATTGATTGATTGATTGATTGATTGATTGATTGATTGATTGTAGTATATTTCAGACATATAAACAAATCTTTACAATAATGTGTTTTACAATGGTTAGGTTATACAGTTGTGTTATAGTGTACAATATTTTCGTTTGTTTCTTGATGTTTGTTAGTAACTATAACATTAAGTCATTGTATTTACTGATTATGGGTCTCAAATAAACCTCTATCTATCTCTATCTATTTCTGTCCAGGTTGATTTCTATAGAAAGTGTCACTTTTGTGTTATGAATAATGGTCTTTATACACAGGTGGCTGCTCTATAGAGGTGGCCGCTAATGCAGGTTTGACAGTATGATGTCTCGACATCCATGTTTCATTCACGATTGCAATAAAACGTAGAACGATGAAAGAATCCACTGCGCTATGTTGTGTTCGGAGAAACAACGAGATGATAACAATAAGAGTACTAATAATGATCCGTAATAACAGCAATAGGGTTCGTCGTTATTATTATCTAGTCGAGACAAGACAAGACAACCTCCAAGAGCTGTGTATCGAGAATAATCATGAATAATCCACGCACGCATTTCATAATAGTAGTCACGAGAATCTTACACGCATGCGCATTGAATCAGATGGGAATATGACTCATCCTAGACATACATATTCATCAAAAATCATTTTATTAATTGCCGTATATATTACAAAATTGGGACTTCTTTTAAAATTCCTATTTTGATAGGAATACTTCTCAAAATGTATTGACAAGAATATGTGGCCTCGCTGAAAGCCACAATTTTCTAAGCTAAATCTGAATATTGATATTGTAAAGGCCTCGCCCAACCTTTCGTAAACCAACATTACTCATAGAATAAAGTGGTATCTGAAAGCAGGTAATCATTATTTTTCACTGAATTTTATCAAGTTAAAATGCAGATAATTAATCTACAATAAAGGAATGAAGCTTAATACTTTATATGCTGACACTTGTGTACAATTATCTACAAAGTATTCAATAAAATTATCTGAATGTGAACTTAAAAGTTCCCTAAAAGTCCTATTGTATTAACAAATTAAAAAAAATTCCAGCTGGTCTACGAAGGGTAATGTTTAATAAAACTGGAGAATACAGATAAAATAATGACTGAGATTTTAAATTGTAAATAGAATAATGTTTAATTTGTAACTAAGAGGTTTAGATTTAGTTAACTTCCGTGTATAGGAAATTTTAATAGATTCTAGGGTAATGTTCCCAGAACAGATAATTAGATCAGGCAGATGTTATTATTTGAGCTTTAAAGGAACACTTACGAAATTAACATCTTAAGATACGTGTCGCTTAATAGCACAAACGATACATGAGGACAATTGAATGTAATTTCATTACCTGGTTTGTGATGAACACCGCCACGTTGTATTCTGTGGAAAACAGTGAAAAAGGAAATCAAGAATAATTTGTCCTATATCGGTTTCCATTATTGTTTTTCAAGTTGAATATTAATGGCTAGTAAGTGCCGGGTAACCTTCAGAAATCTTTTGCAGCTTTGAAAGCATCTGTGCCAGTTTTTGTTGTCTGTCTGCCAGTTCCCCTCTTCCAGAGAAATCCACACGAAAGAGTGCCATGATGGAATCGACGATCTGAAGGTCAGAAACAAGAAGAAACCGCCTCAGGGCGTAGCCAGGAATTCGAGAAAAATGAGGCTTGGGAAAGACCTAAGTCATTGCCTTATTTATCGGATCTTTGCATCCAAGGAAACTGGAGATTTATGCCGGCATGATATATTTTGTTGTGTGGTTATTATAATTCGCGCTGGCATCATTTCTTGTCTACTGATGTGCAGCTGTAATTATATTACATTTATGTTCTTTGTTCCTACAAATATTTGAGCAGGGACTAAGTCACATTTGCACAGGCATTCATGTGTCTCTCCAGTCTCCAATTTCGCCATCCTCTCAAAGATAACATTATCATTTGCAAAACGGCATCAGAACTTCAAACTTGAAACATCAAAGCTTGGAAAGGTATCCCCAATATTGGCACATTCCCAGATACTTGCAGTCAGGCGCAGTCCTGGTACATCATGGGATCTAGTGGTTAAACTCAACCTGCATCCTATGTTGCGTCGGGACTGCGTTTGGCTACTTGGACAGACAACATCTGCTTCATTGAAAGCTGTCCGACTCACTAATAGCTTGAAGACTCCTGCTTCTTCATGAAACAACGCAGCAGCACAATCTAGCAGCTCCAATTGGTGCTCACCTGATAGAGAGAAGGAATAGAATAAAAAATATTAAATACAATCTTTCAAAACTTCTTGTAGGTCTCTCATAGGGCTTGTGATTGAGTAGTCGGTAAATCCTCGAAGGATCTCGTTGCTAATGTCCCACGCCATGGAGAGATGGCAGAGTTCTAAAGAGTACATACGGTCGCTAGTGACAGAGCTCTACATCGTAAAGCACAGCCCATAATACAAGACAGACGGAGTTGTTGACACAACAGGATACAAAGTTAGTACGGGATGACACGGCTGCATATGATTACGATGACGTGACTATACACAATGACGACATCACGTTCACACCGACCAACAAATCAGCCTCTGCAGTACCCTACTTGTACTTTTCGTTATTATAATGTGTTCCCCTGTAGAAAATGCCTAGTCAGTTATACTTACTAGTGTAGGCTCTTTTGTAGAGGACGTTTCTCAGCATGGCTTCATGGTCCAAATTGAATCTATCTGCAATTGGCCTCAATCTGTCTGGTCGACTAACATTAACGTCAAAGTAAATGCAACAGGTGACTTTAAAGCCAATTAGAATGAACAGGAAGAAATAACAGCTTAAGGTAAAGCAATAATAGATCAATGAGGAATATTGCGAAAATATGGTTCAAATTGTTAGGAGAACTTCAATTTACAAATATTACATTGAAAATTATCCAAAATTTATTTTGGGACTTTTAGAACGTTTTGAATGTCGATTTAAGAAGTCATCATCCAGGCCGAAGTACATGCATATGGCATTTCATTGGTTTAAAAGGTTGCCACATGGCTAGGCGTGTCTGCCTGGTCCAAATCTATGAATGGTTTTTACGTTTTCTGAAATAGAGATTTAATTTTTATGACGCCGTTCGGATAGAATTTAAGAAGTTCATGTTTTGTATTGATTGTAAGCTCATAGATGCATCTAAAATCTAGCACAATCTTCTTTACGTTTGAAGGTTTTTGATGACAAGATACAATGTGTTCTGAAACGAGAAACAATAATTGCGAGTGAGGAACAAAAAATCTATTGTATTTAAATTAGTGTCTATTGTGCACTACATATACTACCTCGTTATCGTGTAATCTATAGCTAAATGTCAGTTCCGTAAAGCAAGTCTCGATCGCCGGTGCCAAGTCGCAATGTGGTCGAGTCACAATTGTAAGTACAGTTTTCCGTTCTCTCGCTTATATTTGTACATAATCTGATAGTTACTCGCTACTTCATGTTTAGTTACCGCATTCTAATCTGCTTTGTATATTCTTTCAAGTTTTCACCGCTCGCAATTAAAGATCTGTTCTAACGAGCACGCAGTCTGTTCACTTGAAGTCTTTGGTTGCAACGGTTGACACACGTGCACGTCTGGCGTCTCATGCCCCGTCGCATATCTTCGCGGTGCACGACAAGTATTATACACTGTACATGCTTCAGGATTGTACCTCAGTGTCAATGAGAAGGACCTTTCCACCACCGTATCCATTTGGTCCAGGAAGTTGAGCTGTGACTGTGAACGAAACCAAATTATAGATGTCTTAGCTCAAACTGTTTATAAGAGCGTTAGTTTATAGTTGATGGCTCAATGGAAGCCTCACCGCATAACGTATGAGATATCTGCGTCTTTCCGGTGCGGAATTCTGTAAAAATGAAATTCGATGTGGATGCAGTAAAGTAATCATCAGTAGACTGCCTCGTGAGTGTGCTGTTCGTAATTGAATGTAGATTGGATAAGTAACAAGGGTCATTTTATACAGTAGACCTTCAAAACACGTGCTTTAGGCCCTCTTTCTGGATAGTCTCTTCTATGTCAGTTCAAAGATTCAAAGTGTGCAATATTTAGACTGTGCAATGAGAAGTCAACTCCAGATTTCTTTAACTTTTACCACTTTGCTGCGTGTGAGTAAAACAAATCTTTATGACGTGTTGTCGGGCGAACATTTTAATAGTCATACGGTAAGTCTCAGACTATTTAATCGTTGAAGATAGGTCCTCCTTGGTAAAGTGCTTTAGGTCTTCTAAACCCTTAAGGTGGTCCTGTAAGTAACAATATTGTAAATAGGGACCGACAACATGGAAACACCAAGGTAACAAGAACGAAAAGAATGCATTTCGTAAACGTAGAAAACGACTGTCTTGCTAGACGCAAGTAACTAGACTGACTAATTGAAACGAGGCAGGTACAATAACTTCTATACATGAGAATGAGGGTCGTAATCCCACATTGAGCTGCTTGACTCAAAGCAGCACATTTAAATCAAATAATCAATCAATCAATAATCTTCATTTCCTATTCAAATAAATCTCGACTTACCTCCAAACGCTTCTGTGATTGACATGCTTTCAATTCCACCTAAATAATTCCAGCAGAATAAGAATTTCTCAGTGTTTACAGAAATCTGGTTATTACAGTACATCACAGACGATGAGAATATCAGTAGCTGTGACTTACCTCCAAGCAGGGTACTGCAAAGAAAGACGAATAAATGTTGGTATCATCACGAGGATAACTTAATCATCATATTGTCATATTGAACAAATCATTAAATCTAAACTATTGACACAGCCCTCTATTCGTTAATGAGCTAAAGATTGCCTACTCCATGGCAGAACATTGGCGGCAGGTATACCTACTGCCATTATGCAATGATATCAGCAACAGTGTCGGGCTGACTCACTATTTGGAGTGGCATACTGTTCGTGGCATCTTATTACAAAATTAAATACAATGAAAACTAACTTCTTTGCCCCATGATTATTTGCTAATTACAAATTTCTTTCATTACTTGAATCCTCTTGAAGCAGTTGTGCCCAAATATAAGCAACATCATGCTGGCACATTAGAAAAATTTAGCAATTGTAATTTATTATAGTATATACAATAAGCACTCACTCAAACTCACTGCAACCAGTTGAAATTTTGAAAACACACTTCCGCATTTCAGCATAATCAAACGCTGTAACGAATCCTTCATGCTAAAATATAGAAACACACAGACGGGAAGCAGAATTTCTATGGAGTATAATGTTTAAGCAAATCCAGTTGAATGAATCTCCAAGAGAGCCTGTTCTTTTTAAGTTAATAATCCATAACTGCATGCTGTTATACATTTAAAACTGTGAAAATATTTCTGCAAGGGCTCATCGGACAAAATGAAAATTGCTACGATTTACTTGTTAATGAAAAGTAAAATTTATCAAAATGACGTTGCAGTGCTAAAACAAACAGAAACTATATAGAAATTTGAAAACAATTTGAGAACATAATGATGCTCAAATCTGTCAAACACTGAATTTACTTGTTTTTATACAGTTATAGAAAGAGGAAAAATACATTTCTTTTGTAGACACTAGATTAAAACTTTACATTAACAAATTCTCAAAAGTTCAAATAAAAACTTACAGTAATGTATATAAGTGTATTAGAAAAATGTATCCAATATCACTCGAGTTCATTTGAATTTTATTTCTTACGTTTAGTTTGCAAACTGCTTCCTTAATTTTGTCTACTTTGCCTTCTGATATTCCTTTCACATTCAGCAGTTTCTTTTTCGTTGTCATTTGGAGGCCCTGGAAGAAAGAAAGTACATCAATTTTAAAATTTCCAATAATTATACACAATAATATCTATGCTTAATTAAGAATCTGAAATATTTTGCGCCATTCCAGGCATAACTATTACATTACTCAGAAAGCCTAATTATACCCACAACGGCATTGTCCTAAGCCTTTTTTGAATGCTACACTATAGCTGGTCCAATTTGCTACAGCTGGCTTTGTACGTAACAATTTCTAGCCTGGTGTTAATTTTAAAGTACAGTGCTTCATTCATTGTACAATACCACAAGTTCTTCACTTTTAATTGTTCACTTGGTACACAATAATTGATAATATGTACAGAAAAAATGATTCTATGCTAGCACATTTCAACTAAATTTCTGAGTCTGACAATTGGCATACTGATAAATCAAATGCGTTCAAAATCATGTTCACGTAAGTCATAGCCGACCAACCTTTATGGTGCATATCCCGGCCGCCTTCAGCTTTTTGATATCTGTTAGATTCTGATAAACGGCAAACATAATTACTGCTCACAGCTATACAATAAAGCATCAATAAATACAGGCGAATACTTTCAAAGTTACAAATAATTCAGTTGCAAAACGTTTTTCAATGTTTCCAGATAATGTGACATTCAACTCTAACTTAAACTTACAATTCCATGGTCTTGAAGCATATCGATATCTTGAAAGCAAAAGCCCTGAAGAAGAACAACTCCAAAGTTAGAGTAGGTAATGCTAAGCGCTATCCAGCAGAAGAACAAGGTAACAAAATATCGAAACAGCCGTCTAACTAGAAGCTCCTGTTTGCAATTGCAAGAAAAATGTCCATGTTATTGTAACGCATCTGCAAACAAGCCAAACATACATCTTCCAAAGCCTCCAATGCTTCCTCCTCGTCAGCGTTGACTACTTGGTCCATGTTTTTCTACTCAAAAAATGTTTCCGTATTAATTAATATGTAACTCTGTAAATTCTTCAACGAGAACATAAAAATGTTTTTCTCTTGTTAAACTTTTTTGTTTTGTTTTCGTCGCAGCAAAGACGTGGTTATCTTTTCCCGCGGTTTGCACGGATTGATGCCATGGCGCGTGGCTTCATCGTAAACGCTGGGGAAAATTTCTTACAATTATTAATTATTATAAGAAAGCTTGTGTTCTCTTTTTGTATAATTTGCTAGAAAACTAATTATTGCTTTCTTCACGAGAGAAAAATTCAAAAATATGGTTGTTTAATTTGTTTCATAGCACTGATGAACACAGCGCATCAATTTTGCGCAAAACACGGCCTTTCGATGCCCGTAAAATAAAGTAACTATTTTTAGCTCAAAGTTTGTAAACTTGCAAGGTTTGCAGAAGTTAAGTAAAGACAGTTATTTCTAAAACTATTGAATTCCTGACGCCTTGCCAAATTTCATTTTCTCATCGTATTGTTTTAATAGCAACGTCCGCTTACATCAAGGTAATTTTTGAATATCAAAAATTGCTTTAGTAGCGTTCAAAGAAAGTTAGAATTACCCATGAAGCACGATGCGCTCAAATGAAGTTGAGAAGCACGTTTAATTTAGTTCATTGTCTAATCAAAGAAACTTTCTTTTGTGTCATTTGTCCTACCTCACGCAGAACGAGATGAATTTCTGCGATGGGATATTATATTATATTATTTTCTTAATATTCTACAAAGTTGTATAATTCTTTCTATACTTCAATTTATAAAACTGTAAATCTAGGGCGTCCCAAACAAACAAGCATTTATACTTATGGGATGATCCTGACCATGTATTACTTTTTTCGAAATATTATTTGTATTTCATTAACATTGTTTTGATGGTCAATAAAATATCTATCTATATAATATGGACCATTTGACCTTGACCCGCACCTTAACCCCTCAGTTTCAAACATTGGATATACTGTACATTGTAATTATTGAGTTGAAGAAGATGACGTCATAGAACGTAATAGCTGTTTTGTGAAGCATTTTGCCTTTCCAATGTCCTAAGTACGTCAAGCAGCTTCTTGAAAGTTCAGTTCATTCCAAAATTTTGACTTCAATGTTCAAAGTTTACAAATTTTATCCTGATTTTATCGACGGAAAAGAAGTTTTTCGAATCTCGCGCTGCGTATCTTAGCCTCGTGTCGAGTGCAAGATGGCCGCAGCTTCTTGACTGACAAGGACAAGTGTCAACTGATTGCTGTGTAATCTTGGCTGTAATCATCAACGTTTCTTTCGTTTCTACGTGGTGCTATACTACTTGCACTAGGTAAGCTACATTAGCTATGTAAGAATGTATAACTATTTGCTTTTAGTGGTATTTATTGCGAATTTCAAGCGCCAGGCCAGGATTCCGGATTCCTTGCCTTCCAATCTTAAGTCCAATCCATGTATTCATCAGAGTATTCCAAGCTACACTAGATTACTAGGCCTACTAGGCCTAGGCGGTTACTGCAGACAGTGGTGAATTGTTGATAAGTTTGTTGATTCACTGTTTTGATGGTGTTTTCTTGTCAAATCATTAGTGATTACCCTCTTCTATTCAGTGTAGCACGATTGCTAGAGACGTTCTACTAAACCTCTTGTCTCATGTTTTCTGTTTATATGTAGCAATACTTTAACTTATCGCACTTGTTCCGTGGATATCAATTCCAACGGTGCCCATGGATTGTGGCAAGCTGTTCTCAGCAAGATGGTCAGGGGTGAACTCTGTTGCTACGTTTGATTCTGCTCGTCTTTCAGGCAAAGGTGAGATAGACCTACCGTAAATTACCATGTATAAGGCTATCATAATCATCTATAATTATGATGTATCTGCATGCTACGTGACAAAAGCTTTAATTATCTTACCGGATTACAGAATAAATGATGATGTGATGATGATGATGATGATAGCCTATTGATGATGATGATGTTTCTTTGTTTGTTTTCTTTTATTACCAATATACAGTCAAACCTGTGTTAGCGGCCACCTCTATAAAGCAACCACCTGTATATAAAGGCCACTCTTGATAACCCCAAAATGACAATTTCTATAGAAGTCAACCTGGACAGAAAGGCCACCTGTCTATAAAGGTCATTTTTCTCCGGTCCCACAGGTGACCTTTATAGACAGGTTTCACTATACCTCAATACAGGTGATGATGATGATGATGTCATGTATAAGCTAACCCCCAAAATATTGCTCTAAACAGCGCTCATGTATATAACCAAGGTCGCATTTTAAGACATCATATGGTGATAGAAATGTGGTCTGTACACAGCAATAAACAGTATCATGTATCCTCTGAAAGTAATTAAGCCATATTTATTACAGAAGCGATTGAACCGTATTCCAGTTTTGCCAAAAACTAAACAATTGTTTCTAGTTTTGGCCAACTTTTTGTTTAGTTACAGGTAGCGTCAACTTACAAGAAGATTCCTTGATTAAAGTCATGCGATGGAATGCCGATTTGCAGACACCTTCTTCTCGCAAGCTCATCAACGAGACACATGGTGAGGACACTGCAAGTAAATTACATTGTTATCTGTCAAGTATAATTGTGTTGTATTGTAGAGCCATAACAGGAAGGATCCCATTTCCTTGCCTTAGACTGGGACCTCTGAGGTTCTTTCCTACACTTTCTCCTCTTCTCAGATTTCTGTCAAAATGATTTCTGAGGATTTTATTGAGAATTTTTCAATATACGTTTCTACATAGCCTACTGGCCTGTTCATTGGCAGTTTCGTAGCATCATAGCCTACTTGAAAGCCCAAATTATTGTACTGACTGAGGCGTGGTCGTAGCGCACATTGACTTGATGCTGTGATTGTCTAGTCGCTTGATGTTAAGAATATGCAGTTATGTCATCTTGTAACCCACCTCTTTACAATCTGTACTTCCTCGAGTCAACAGCCTCTCCTGTCCTGTATTTTATGCTGCATATCACAACATATAAATCTCTGGCACCAAGGACAATATGTACTCCGAGGAACGTGTTCATCTCTCGCTGTCATGGAACGTGGGACCAACAACGTGTCACTCAATTATACGTTACCGTAGATTCTGAAACGTGTGCCTTTGTTCTCTACATCATTATGTGAGTAATAGGAACAATTTTGTCTGCAGCTGTGTTGTACAGTCAAACCTGTCTTAGCGGCCACTTCTATAGAGCAACCTGTGTATAAAGGCCCCGAAATGGCACTTTCTATACAAATATACCTGGACAGAAAGGCCACCTGTCTGTGAAGGTCATTTTCCTTAGGTCCTAGAGGTGACCATTATAGATAGGTTTCACTGTAGTAGTGATGTCGCATATCTGTATAGATCTACAATACATTTCGTAAAATATTATCAATCAAAATGTAATGATGATAGGCAGAAGTAAATTACAATAATTATACTAGCTAGTTCGAGCTGCTACACAATAGGGGCTATTTTATCCAATACTTGTCGCAAATATCAATAGCTCATTGATGTAGAGTTATTATGCTACACATTGCATACCTAGGTAATAGTTGTTGATGAATATTTTTTCTGATTTCAGCAATCTTTATGGATCTCCAGGAGCTGATGGTTTCCCATGAACGTCTCTCGAAATCAAGGTAAAAGGAGTTTTCCTAGATGTTCTGTAGTGAATCTGCATAATCAGGGCAACGTTTGTCAGCAATCGTTCAAAAGACACACTGGCGTATACGGTATACACGAGGTCGGCTTATACACAATAATGTACAATATATGCCTGTCGAGCTTTTGTTTCACTTGCAAACTTGAGAGAATAACCTTTTTTAGATTCCTAAATCTTGAGCGTCTGAAAATCTTGGTGAACTATTGACTACGCTATGTTTAAGTGTGCAGTGAAGAGCGGACGCAGCCAACAATCTCTTGATTTTCATGATTGAATATAACATATCTTTGTTACGTCTTTCAAATGCTGAACAGCAGCCGTAACACAAAAGTCAAAAATCAAACAATGAAACCATTTACGGTGACGCTTGGAACAAGAACTCATTAACAGATTGTAAAAAAGCGTATGTGCAAAAGCGATAGTCATGTGATCAGCATATACATGTGACTGTCGCCTGATGGGCAGGCATAGTATGTTATCAGTCCTAAGTTTACCCGTTTTAGTTTTTTGCTATTACCAATGTTGGATAATGGTGGAACACAAGAGCCAGCAGTGTGGTTGGTCTGGGCATGACGTGGCCAAAAAGTGCCATCCTTGTCCGCATCAGGTGATCTGTTGCTGGTTTTTGCCTAGTTATGCTGTACAGATCTATTATCCACCTGAAAAACACAGACCAGGCGGCTGTGGTTTACATAATAAGGACAATTGCAAGAAGATATGTGCCAGATGGATCTGATGCAGCAAGAGGCGATTGTTATGGCCACAAACTGGGATTGATGGCGAGCTACCATTAAAAAGCTATTATTTTAAATAAGTGATCACGCCTTGCTTCTCTGAGGAACGATTAGACGTCGGCTTATAATAATCAATGTTCTGTTGTAATAAATCTCTTTCTGATTTATCCCTTTTGGTAAGCAGCTCACAATTTTCAGGGATGCCACTACAAACTGAAGCTTCTTTGCTTGGATAGACCTAGCTCATGCACACAGTTTAGGCGTTGTTGTCAGCGGGCTGTGTACTGTTCAACATGCCTTAATGACCACATGTGTTAAGCCATCAGCTGCTAATTTGAAGAGACAGAAACTCAAATAGTACCGTTTGCCTGCGCTAAAAGTCCATCTATGCAAAGAGACCACTTATCATTGGTCTTGTGCGTGGTTGCTTGTAAAGGTACACGTTTGATTGTATTTCCTCTTTAGTTTGTTGCAGAGCAGTAGACAGTATCGATCTGTGATTCAGTCATGCTCTTTGGAATTACAAGATCAATTAGGTGAGTGATGACCAACGGTCCAAAATGGAATTGTAGGTGTTGCAGTTTTTTCATTTCTATCATTTTGGTCACAGGAATATTTATCGTGGCCCGTACATTGTGTTCAAACATCAACGCATCAGAAATGCATATGTAATGCTTTAATCTAATGGTCGTGCTGGGGGTACAGTCTTGTGTCCTATATTGTTCAACACCAGAAAGGAAAATACATTCCAGAAAAGCGTTGGACTTGCTTAGGTCTTGATTCTTTTGTTGTGGGTGCGATAATTTGATTTGAAGGCAAGATGTGTGTCCTTTGTTGAGCTTAAGCAGCAGTATTGCCAGATAATCACATTTTCTGCCCAGTGTTTGTTTTTAAAATAGCTAGCAACTCCATTGCTGAGAGAACAGTAGAATTCCTATTGTTTCAAGTCTTGTTTCCCAACCCAAAAAAGTTGCCATTGAAAGTAAATTTGAATTGAGCAAGTGTAGGAGTTCACAAGACCAACCTGTCTACAACATGTCTGATTGTCCATTTTAATTGAAAAGCGAAAGCTATAATTTTGTTGATTTCTTTCTGGGTTATTTTGAGAATGTGTGTTATATGTACTGTATGTATGTATTTGTATAATTCTGAAAAACGGCAAGAGCAACCGCATTATATGAATACAAAATTACAAATAGTGCTGATGTTTTTCAATCAAAGTTTGATCTTGCATGTTTCTGCAGGGAATCAACGCAATTCAAAGTCGCAAGAGTCTTCCAATGCCGAGGTGAGTCACTAATTAAAGTCTGTTACTAAGCATCTAAAATGTCGCCATTGTTGAGGAAGTTTATGGTTTTAAACTTTTAATTTCTTCAAATCCACAGCTTGGGCTGTTTAGCATTATCGAGATGATTTGGCATCTTTGCGAGATTGTGCTTGTTGATACGCAACCAGGTATGACTATTGGTGTATTGAGTAGCTGATCATATGACTTGCAAGCCTTGCTTAGGCCTACTGTTAGGATTGACAATAAATTTTTTCACAAGTTTCTCCTCTCGTGAGCAGAGTAAATTTCTGCAATTTTTTGGGTCAAAAGCTCTTCTTTCGAAATTACCTATAACAGTGTGTAGTGTATTGTTATTAGCATATGTGTGGAAGTACCAACTCAACATTCTATGGGATTTTAAAGTAGGCTATTGGCACGTAGATCTCTTGCTGTCCTATGCACTTCCAATGTGGTTGTACAATGTGAGCATTGTTAGGAATTTAATGTACGTATCTGTAGAAATGCATTCATTTTCAATCCAATCTATGGCACCACGTCTTGGTAAAGTGAAGCCTCCTTGCAATTTGTGATGCCTAACATTGTTACGTGGCGTTTGTCTTTGAGGAGATTTCTTGTTTCTTTTCCAAGGTGGCTACTGTCTGAGCCAGTTACTAGAGTGGCTGAAGTGGCATTTCACCGAAGTAGACGGTTTGGCCCGGCAGCTGTTATCCGAGCCAGACCCTTCTGCAGACCCAAAGTATTGGCAGGCGGTAAGGCATCACCAGTGGCACTGTGGCAGGGTACAATAATAACCAGGAGCTTGGTTTCCCTGGGCCTTGTTCATGGACCAGGACTAAAGCGTAGTTCGGGACTAAACATCAAGTCCCATGTACAGATTTTAATGATTTATTCCAGACTAGATATTTAGTCTTAGACTTCGCTTCAGTCTTGGTCCATCAATTAGGCCCCTGAAGGT
>OFHS01000176.1:0-55415 GCA_900245855.1 Calvadosia cruxmelitensis
CGGTGACTTTATACTTTTGACGAGGCAACAGGAACAATAGACGACGTGTAAACAATTCCACAGAGACCAATCACGACGAACAGCGGACGAAGGACAGGATACGACGAGTGGACAACACAGCGATGAAGTGTTTTTCATTGTGTTCGGCTGTTCGCTTCATTGAATGTGACAAATCCAAGAAAATTGATCTTGTGCTTCTTAAACCTCTACATAATAGCTCTGTTTGATATTGATACAGAGTCTGTTGTTCGATGGCAGCGCTTTCTGATTGTTTGAGCCGTTCCTGTGAAATTATAGGTCTGAATACGAGACTCGGTTATTGTCACGACTCAGATAATATCACGTTTTACAATTTTCCCGAGGGTGTGATATTAACCGAGTTGCACTGTATTCAGTGTATTGTATTATTTACAAAAGTGTTTCAGAAAGGCAAAAACATGTAAGCTAAGCAAATCATTATACATTAGATTAAAACAGTTGATAGAATCCTTGTGTAGGCCTATGATTGCATGACTGGCGGTTGTAAGTACAGTGTAACCTGTCTATAATAGTCACCTTTGGGACCTGAGGAAAATGACCTTTATAGGCAGGTGGCCTTTCTGTCCAGGTTGATTTCTATAGAAAGTGTCATTTGAGGTTATGGAGAGTGGCCTTTATACACAGGTGGCCGCTAATACAGATTTGACTACGAATGGAGTATAACTTTGTATGTCAACAGCAAGACCAATCAGAGAATTTGAGTTTTTATTTCAGAATGACTATCGCAGTTCTGTTGCTCATTTCATAAATGACTTGAATTGACTGTTGCTAGAACAAACAATGATATGTTATTATTTTTAGAGATGGGACGAACTCCAGTATTAGAAATTTTCGATTTCGAATTTAAAATTTTAAAATTCGGAAAAACGAATTCGAATTCGAACAATTTTGATTTCCTTCAAGAGAACAGCTCTCCGAGGATTACAACAATTCTTTTTGCGCAACTGAAGCCACTTTGTGACGCGCGTTTTCATTTCCCTTGGAATTTCCCAGTAGCCTTGGCCTATTCGGCAGCAGCCAGAAAACTATCGGAACATTGTTTTGGCATTGGTTGAGAAAGAAAATCTTTAGTTCTGTACTAGAAAACAGTAATTTGCAAAGCCAATTTTTCAGCTTTGTTTTTTCGGATTCGAATTTGACTGCGATTTTGAATTTTGGCACCGAAGCTCGAGAAAACCGAATTTAAATTCGAATTTCGTCCCATCTCTAATTATTTTCCTTGTGATGTCCGTGATATTCAAATGGAGGCAACTGCAGCGACACATTCTAGAGGACAATGATAGTTTGATTGATGCAATGATGTAATTTGGGATTTACGCAATACAGTAATGTAATTTGGGATTTTGATTTACGCAATGATGCAATTTGGGATTTTGATTGGCGCAATTATGTAATTTGTGATTTTGATTGGCGCAATGATGTCCTGTGACAAATTAATGTAAATTGGGATTAGTGTCATGCAATGGTAACCACTTAATTAAACCGCCTTACCACAATTGAAGCTAACAGCTTTTATAAGCACTGGTATGACCACTGTGCTTGTGTAGTGGCTGACACGTGGTCAGTGTGAACTTGATGTCGTAATTGTATAATCAAATGATCGTAATAATATGTAGCCGTGTCATCTTGTAATCACCCTCTTTACCATCTGTACTTCGTTGTGTCAACAACTCCATCTGTCCTGTTTTCTACGCTTTGTCTCACAACGTAGAGCTCTGACACCAACAACCATATGTACTCCTTAGAACTCCACCATTTCTCCCTATCGTGAGACCAACGACATATCTTTGAATTATATATGTCATGGAATGCGACAGTCTCCATCTTTGTGTCCTACACTTGTTCCAACTTCACAGCATGCCTTCTAACATCATTTGATGAATTTATATATTTATATTTTAGATGGCTGAAATCAAACAAGCAAATGGTATTTACAAGGAACAAGACTTCCATGCTTTGAAAAAACTAAAAATCCCTGTACATCAATTTAGCATCCATTTAGAGAAGAAAGATGAAGTAAAGAAATCTGTTAGTACTGCTACGAAATCCTTGAGACAATTGCTAGATTTGCCGTTACCAGAAGGCATTGAAATGGAACACACGTCGGATGAAATTGCAACGAGTCCTCTTTCGTGCAGCTCACCAGGAACTGAAATTAGTGTGGAGAGCTATGGAAATAACACGGAAGGAATACAATCATTCTTGAAACAAGTGGATAAAGGGATAAATAGAGCATGCCAGCATTTAGACGTTGCGGAAGATCCCGGACCGGGGTTTCTAAACGCTCCTGTCAGAATGACTAACCAGGAAGAGAAATTAGGAACAATTTGTGACATAAGTTGGCGAGGATTTTTAATGACTTTATGCGTTCTGGCAGTGGTTTTTCCTGCCTTAGGACTTTTATATTATTCTTATGATAAGCAAAGTAAAAGAAATAAAGGATTATAATATTAATATAAATAATTGCTACTAATGACATTGTTTGAAGAACTAATTAAGGCAAATAAGATGCTGTTTCATTCTACACTGATATTTGCAACATAAAACACTGGCTTCTAAATAGCATTAAAATATTTTGTGATATACAGGAATTAACATTTTTGCCGTTTAATTATCAAACTGGTAATTATTCTTTAAGTAATAAAGATTTAGATATGTTGTAAATTGATTGATAATGTTGCTAGATGAGCGGAGTGTCATGGCACTTAAGGCAATTTGATGCATCAAATTTTGGTTGTCGTACTTGACCATCTGGTCAATCAGGCATTCTGGTGTAGGCAACATACGCATCGGTAATGATTGCTGCACTTTTTACAGTATACAGTGAAACCTGTCTATAATGGTCCCCTTAGGACCTGAAGAAAATGACCTTTATAGACAGGTGGCCTTCTGTCCAGGTTGATTTCTGTAGAAATTGTCATTTTGGGTTATGAAGAATGGCCTTCATACACAGGTGGCTGCTCTGTAAAGGTGGACGCTAATACAGGTTGGACTGTATGTCAATGCGGACCAAGAGAGACGTGTGGTTTTATCCAGTGTTGTAGGCATTCGGATATCAATTTTCATCCGCATTATTAAATCAGACAGCATGCTGGATATCAAATATCCTTATCTGGGGATATTGATATTCCCATTATTTGATGTCCTCTTAGGTATGGGTAAATCCCTATGGGCGCGCCTACATAATTTACTTGTTCGTTGGTTCTCAATAGAAACAGTCCCAATGGGCGACAAGAGACTGAGAATTTTGATTGGCTTGGTTCCTGTCTCTGCTTCTTGTCTTCGTTTCATTTCCTCTGAGATAAACCCCTCAAAGTTACAAAGTCAACCCCTCAATGCTACATGCGTCATAAAATCATACAGTTCGCATGCTCGATTCGCCCTTTCGGAGCTATCTGAGTGGTAACAAGACGTATAAAGACATGAGTGCCATCTTTTTGCTGGAAAGAGCCACCTGTCTACAAGGGCCACTCTTCGTTATTCCAAAATGACATTTTCTATAGAAATCAACGTGGACAGAAAAGTCACCTGTCTATAAAGGTCATTTTTCCAGGTCATAGAGGTGACCGTTACAGATATGTTTCACTGTACTGTAATTACCCTTTCTCCTGTGATATGCAATTTACATCTTTCATGATATACTTATTCGGGATATAGCTATTAACATGATATCCATGCAACACTGGTTTTAGCGGCAATCTGCCATGCGCAGTCCCATTGCATGTCGGTATATAAGTGAGTTGACCTCTGCCACAAGTGAAGACGTCATAAAATTGCTTTGCTTGTAACGCAATCAGCCGTACTCTTTTCTATGATGGTCAATTTCAGGAATTGTTCTTGGCTGTCAAAATTGTAGATTTCAGCTCAAAATCACGTGCCTAAAAACAAGTGTATCCCGTCATGCATTGGGACTGCACTTGGTCCATTAGATCCAGCATTCCCGGTCCTGTGTTGGTACTGCTGTAACAGCTTCACAGCCAGCGCCAACCAATGGCAGGTCTCAGCATAACCCATCTCAGTCTATCAGGTTAGCTATACAGTGGACTTCGCCCACCAACTTTCTTGCTCTCTATACGACAGGGTAGAAGGTAATGTCTACTGCACAGTTTTGTATCTATACTCAAGTTGTTCGAAGGGAAACTGCTCGGACACGAAGCAATGAAATCATGAGGTCATAATTATGGTCGGTGCTCATTCAATCTATCAAATTGACAGGCATAGAACTGTGATATCGACAATGTACCCCATACCCGTCTGCTGGCACCGAAGAATAAGTTGATTGAATCATGGTTTGAGATTTCTTTTCTCACTCCAAAAACAAAAAAGTGACACACAAGTAAAAAGCAAAGAACTGGTCTATCACAAGTCTTTAGGCTGTAGAAAAATTCTTACAAAAAGTGCAGTTTAAAATATAAATAGCAACTGATTTCCTTCTACACATTGTACAAGAATAACTATCCATCTGTCTCCCATGCCTTTCAAAGCCTTATCTCTCCGCTTCCCTTCTCACAGCTCGTCTTTTGGTGGTTCTTCGCCCTCTTCCTCTTCAGGTTCAGCCTCTTCATCACTGTACCCAAAGTAAGTAAGGCGTCGATAGTCTTCTAAAGCTTCCATTGTCATCTTTGATATATCATCTAATGTGACAGTTTTGTCTCCATCGACATCAGCTAGACGAACAAGCTATAAACAAAGATGAAACGGTTACAATGGTAGCATCATTGCATTGGATTTCCTTTTAATCATTATTTGATCAGATCAACTGAATATCCAGCAAAGCGGATACAATTTTCATGGATCCTTAATTAGAAATACAGCCAACCTGTCTTAGCAGTCAACTCTATAGAGCAGTCACCTGTGTATAAATGTCACTCTTCATAACCCCAAAATGACACTTTCTATAGAAATCAACTTGAACAGAAAGGCCACCTGTCTGTAAAGGCCATTTTTCTCAGGTTCCAGAGGTGACCGTTATAGACAGGTTTCACTTTACAATTGTCAATTGATATCTGGAAAGATAACTGATCACTATTGTGAGTATGTCACATAGATATAAATATCTAATTAACTACATTCATCGGTGTAAAACAGTTTTTAAGCTCAGGTCTAGTGCATGTTCAAAAACAAGTGTTTAAGGCATGTGATCTTAGGCTGAGATTGACAATTTCGACCATTAAATACTTGCAATTGCCAACCATGTACATTGTACAAGAGTATGGTTCATTGAATAAACATTAAACAAAAACCATTTTCTGGTGTAATCACATGAAGCTATTCCTCTTGGCCGAGAAGTACCGTTTGACTACAATTTTCAAAGTAGTTCCTGCTGTAGAGAACAATTGCATTAGCCGTAGTGACATTTAAACTGAAGAAGTGTAGTTTTAGGAAACTACTTTCTAGATTTTGCAAATTTGAAAACAAAAGTAGCGTGTTTCCTCAAAAAGGCTTGAAAGTCGATATGAAACTGCCCCTAGAACTATGTACATGAATGAAAAGTAGCAGGACAAAACCGGTAGACTCACAACAAGTCTCACAAGTTATATGTTGCAATATATGAATTCCAGGTAAATTCAATTGCCAACTGGCCTGACTCCAAATGTCACAGAAGAAATTTATTTCTATATTGAAGGTGTTAATGACACCTTGTCATATTTGTCAAGTCGTGACAAAGCTATGACAAAGATGTAAACAAGTTACAGTGAAATTTGTCTATTATGGTCACCTTCGGAACCTGAGAAAAATCAAGTTTATAGACAGGTTGCCATTCTGTCCAGGTTGATTTCTATTGAAAGTGTTATTTTGGGGTTATGAAGAGTGGCCTTTAACACAGGTGGCTGTTATATAGAGGTGGCCGCTAATACAGGTTTGACTGTATACAGTTCATACTCTCTCCCTAGTCTTCCATGAATATTTTAAATGACTTATTCAGATTCTATATGTAAGCAATAACTGCATATAGAAACAAAACAACCAGACAGTTAAGGACATACGATATAAACAGCAAGTTATATTGCGTGCTGTTGGACTAAAGCCGCGTTTATGCATTCCCGTCTCCTCAACCATTGTCACTTGTCGTCGACGGGGTCAAGTCGAAGGATAGGTCAAACCAATCAACACCAGAAATTGATGCATAAAGGGCCGTTTATGCATGCCCGACTTTTAACAACTCTAGACGTCAAAAAAATACCGCGTGATTCTTCAACCAATCAGCGTCGCCTTTTGATTTCTCGCCTCTATTGTTTACGTTTGCCCCTCATAGCAAGATGGCGTCCAGCGACGAAAATAGCGAGGTCAAAACGGCGGTATCGTCTGAAGTGTCAACACCTTCAGGGAGAACAATGCCTGCGACTTCTTCAACTGTCGGTTTGCAATGCGACATGAACGGGTTTCTTCAACCATGCTTCAACCATGTCGTACGTCGACGTACGTCAAGTAATTGACACAGCAAACACGTTTATGCATGGCCGACTTGCCCCGACAGTTGAAAAGGTTGAGGAAATCAGACGTACGTCAAGAAAACTGCCCGTCTATCGGGCATGCATAAACGCGGCTTAAAAGTATTGAATTTACTGTACAGTCAAACCTGTATTAGTGGCCACCTCTATAGAGCAGCCACCTGTATATAAAGACCACTCTTCATAACCCTAAAATGATACTTTCTGTAGAAATCAACCTGAACAGAAGGCCACCTGTCAATAAAGGTCATTTTTCTTAGGTCCCAGAGGTGACCGTTGTAGACAGGTTTCACTGTACACTTTATCAAATAAGAAACAATCAACAATGAAAGATATTTCAATATACCCGCTTCAGCCCTTTGCGGTTTATCGTGTAGCAGTGTTTCTGAAAAAAGAAATCATTTGGAATCAACAGTGACCCAGGAGAAAGAACAGCCACATAAATGAATACGCTCTAATAAGGTATAAGTCACTCGATTATAAAAATACGAAAGTACTTCAATTAAAGAATCCCTCTGACATTGAGGCTTTAAAGCCTGGGCCAAACGACACAACATTTGCACACAACATCATCTAACAATTTCTGGGCGAGAAATGTTGCCTTATTTAGTCACAGTGTTGCATGGTGTTGGGACTTGTTGGAAGTTACTGCGCTGTATTTGATTTAGATCAAAAACATTTTCGATGTTGGACGGAAGTAGAGGAATTCTTATGAGCCTAGCATTTTTCAAGGTTGCACAACGTTGTCTACGCAGGCAACGTCAACATTGTCATCACAAAACTTCTTTTTTTTGTGAAATCTATCATGTGGAAGAATCTTACGAGACAAAGAAACAACACAATTTTAAGAAAATCACATACACAGCAGCAGCACTCCCGAGCATATATGAAACAGTACTGCAGTGAAATCAAGTCACACATGCATTTAACCAATCGTCTAATATCGCACAGGACATAACTGACAAGTCAACTCATAATTGTCCCATCATACCTGCACAAATACTTTGAATTCTCTGACGTGCAAACCCTTTTCGCCAACAGCATTTCCAAGAATTGTTCTATGAAATCAACAAGTCACTCCAGTCTTGAACAGGAAGAGAACTGCATTTTACACACAAAATCACTTAGGTTGTATACAGAACATAAACAGTAATTGCAAACCAAAGCCTGCATGATGGACTTAATATTGATCCATTGGCATTAAAAGGTGTATGAAACCAGGAGTGCTACAAACAACAAGTTTCATGATTTCAATGGATAATGTTAACCTTTGGGACCCAAAGAAAATGACATTTATAGACAGGAGACCTTTCTATCGAGGTTGATTTCAATAGAAAGTGTCATTTGTGGGTTTTGAAGAATGGCCTTTATGCACATGTGGCTGCTCTATAGAGGTGACCGCTAATACAGGTTTGACTGTATTCAATTGCTTTGTTGCATGAAAATCAATGTGCTCAAAGTTGTTGACGAGAAGCCAATCGCTGTGTTATCATCTCTGTCTCCCCCACTCTGAACCATTGACTTACAATCCTGTTTAAATTGGTTCAGTAATTATAACTGCACATCCATACACACTGAGCTGTACCTGATGCCTTCCGGTGATTTAAGTTCCAGCTTATCCAGTGGCACAAAGCCAATGCTGTCTTTGTTGACTGCACAATCGGTTTCATTGATAACTGGCATGCTGGTGAACCAGACGTTTACCGCAATGTTCCTACCAGCAGATCGGACTTGATGATACCACCTGCAATGCCAACGGATTTCAGTAATGCTTTGATGACACCACAATGAAAAGGTATAAAATAAGTTACCAGTATTGCTTGATAAGTCAGCTCACTTATTGAGGCTTGCGT
Organism: Calvadosia cruxmelitensis; assembly: GCA_900245855.1. NCBI lineage: Eukaryota > Metazoa > Cnidaria > Staurozoa > Stauromedusae > Kishinouyeidae > Calvadosia > Calvadosia cruxmelitensis. The sequence goes on from OFHS01000176.1 coordinate 8,345, forward strand.
GGGCATGTTTTCTAACACGGACAATATGAAAACATGCCAGCTCAATTGTTCTTGGTTTTTCCCACTTACTTTCTGATGTGTCACTAGCGAGAGCGAGGAGAGAGACACAATGCGGGTGTCGCTAAGAATCTCTTGCATGAACTAACCAACATGAAGCGCATGCTCCAGAAGAACGTTAAAACATAAACAATTGAACACAAGTTATTGTATGGCTGTTGCTAGGCAACCGAGGCCAAGCTAACGCTACCACTACACTTTCAGAGAGCCGAGGTCACAAATGATATTAGAAACTACTATGCATGTCGAATGTAAATGTCATTTTGTTTAATTAAACAAGGGTAGTCCAACAAGCCAATGGGTTGTCTCCATTGAGGCCGTCGACAAGTAAAACCACAGAAGACATAATGAATATAAGTGTCTGTCGGCTGGGATGGAATGGGATGGGGGTCGAACCTGGGGCATCTGACTGGCAGCCACACATACTAGCTGCTAGACCACACTGACCACATGCTGGTATTTTGAAAGTGTGAAGGAATCAAATCATTCAGGGGAACCGTTGCAGAGTATCAGCGTTGATAAAGATGTTACTTTCATAACAGATGATGTTGCCCTCACACAGCCCGGAGGACAAAGGTGAATGCGCACAGTAGAGACCGCAGTCATTTCCCTTAGATATATCAAGCTATCAGGAAACATCTATACAGAGCACCGTTATAATTCATTGGTTTACATGATAATCAGACACTGTATTTCAGCTACCCTGCGTAAGAGTTCTCTCGACACATAGATAGACATTTATTTCAAACAATCACAGTAAATTATCAAATAACTTTTTAATTACATTTAATTATAAATATATCATAAATATTTATATATAAATTATAATCATAATAATTATATCGTAAATTGTATTACATTATTAACACAGCAAATTATACATAACAGGTAGGTCACTCGATATATGTGTCCTACAGTGTAATCCTGGTAATAACTCCTCGGTTAATATCACAACCAATTAATTAATACAGGTTTGACTGTAGTTACTTGTTTACGTAAATTACATAATGCTGGTTGTGAGTAGAAATGCACTTACTAAGTCCATAGTCTTTCAAATAGAAGTAATTGTTTTGGACGTAGATTCAAGCTTGCCGACATGCTTGAACGTTTTGTATATATTTTCTTATTAAGTAACACCCGTGACGTTTTAGTGCATGCGTACTTTCTTGTGTCAAATATAACCCATTCAAAACTGATTGTAAATTGTGACAAAGTGCCAGCTGAGAAAGTAAACTGTTTTTAGATACAACGACAACGTAACAACGACAACACCAATCGATGAGAAAAGTAGGAGAATTAAGTGAAAGAAGACGTTAATTGTTTGTGAATTTATATTGTCTATTCTCTTAAGTTGTCTCTACTCTATGGATTGTTGGATGCTATGCTAAAACTCTATACTCTGTCTAGTACATCTGTCCGTAAACTCTTGTCCTGCTCATAAAACTAGTTAAATGAAGAATTGAAGTCGCTTTATCGATTGCTGATTGGTTGATCTCTAGGGACTAACTATCTGATTGGTTAAATGTTGCTACTTTTGACTTGTTTCAAAAACATGTATACACGTCAATAGTAGGGCAAGGCTCACGTGGCAAGGCTTAAGGGATTTAATATCGATTTAACCGGTACAGTAACGGCAATCACTTACTGCATGGGAATGAAGAGGCAGTCTCCAGCTTCCATCTTGGCTTCAAACCATGGTATTTTAGCGAAGGAAGGATATTTATCAAGATCAACAGCGTCAACATCGACATACGAGTATGATCCACTTTCATGATCCATTGGTATGGTATCTTCATGTTTCTATAATAATAAAATCATAATGACATGAAAACTGTATGAAATCGGCCAGAATATTATATCACGATTTAAAATAAGAAGACAATGAAACATTACAGTAATGAACATGTTCAGGACCACAATTGATCTTGATGCAACCTACATTATTTATTTTTGCAGGCAAGCAAAAGCAATGTAAGCATCTAATAAATAAATAACTTTTGCAAATAATAAATAATTAGGTAAATAATAAATACTTTTTTGATTTGATCTTTGCTCACATTGCATTATTTCAGTCGTCCATAGTTTAACATGAAATCCAAGTTAAGCAAGGAAACAAAAGCAAAATTAAACACAAAAGAACAATCAACGATTACTCTGGGATGGAAAGTATGTGCAATAATCTGCAGCCCTTTCCATGCCAGAAATCAACCTGGACAGAAAGGCAACCTGTCTATAAAGGTCATTTTCTTCAGGCTCTAAAGGTGACCATTATAGACAGGTGGCACGGTATTACCAATGCTACAAAACAACGCAAACCTTGTCAACCATGAAGAGTTCTTTTGTGCCACTAAATAAGCAGTTGATGTTGTCAATCATGTCAAAATGAAGCACTGAGCTGGTGCCACCGCTAGAGAACCACATCACAATGTCTTGCATGACTTTTGTGAAACCTCCACAGGATAGACACGGCAGAAGCTGCACATCACCTGTAGTCATGAAGAGATTATAAGAGTCCAATGGATCAATACATGACACGTTACAGTCAAACCTGTATTAGCAGTCACATCTATAGAGCAGCCACCTGTGTTCTACATTGATGACAACTTACTTGGAGGTAACGTGAAAGTAATTATTGGCGTTTGAAAAATTTTCAAGATATAAAACTGTAAACAATTCAACATAATCAGGCATTATATAACACGATTTTGAACAAATGAAAAACCTGTAAATAATTTGTGGGTATATTTGAGACTTGAGCACAGATTCCTGGCTCTGGAGTCAATTGTAATGATAAACTTGAGACTTGAGCTCGGATTCCTGGCTCTGGAGTCAATTGGAATAATATTTAGACAGAATTTCAACACCAATAGTTACCATGGATAGAGATGAAGCCTTACATATAAAATAGCTATTTTACCTCGCATCGGTTTCTGAATACTGTGTACCAAATAGATGTTTTCTGAGTTGTACTTCTCAACAAAATCCTTCATTGTGTATCGATAGGCAGGCATCGAACGGTTCTCTTTTTTGCCCTCTTCAATGTCCATTTTCAGTGTTCCATAGTTCTCCCTAAATGTTCAAATGGAAGAAAATTGCCATGGAAATTCAGCCAAAATAAAGAAAAGTCTGATTAGAATCTTCAAAGAGAAAGATTCAAGACATATATCTCAACATACGTCAAGACAAGTCAATCTATTTTTGACATAGATTTTTAATGCATTCTCTATTTACTTGATAATGTTGCAAACAGACGCCAAAAGGTTGTTGAAAATTTTTTTACTTGCCTTGACGTTTGTCACAAATAAAAGTCAAAAGTGGAAATTTGAGGCTATACAAAGAATACAACTAGGTCTGACACCAGATTAAAATAAATGTCCAACTTTTCCCAAGCGCATTCTCATAACATTTCTGTTCAAACAAATGAATTCCTGTGATATTGGCCGACTGGAGGATGTGGTTACACCTTCCAGACTAAACAGGGAGTCCCCTTCGCACCGCTGTACGGCAGAGTCGTATGCGACTCTTTGGGCACCTTATGAGATCTGAGGAATACTCTCGTCAGCCAATTAATGACTATCTCTGGTGGAGTCCGTCAGCAACTTTTCGTCGTGGCTATGCACATTCATTTCACTATCGTAATCTGTTAATTAGTGATATTCTATCTGTCAATCTTTCCGACATATTTAACCGTCAGCAGAGGAAATCTGTACGTGATTCGGAAATGAAAAAGAAGACAAACAGGATGCTTGCCTAACATTATCGTTTCAACACAAAAGAGCAAATCAAAACATGGTAACATGACACTACAGTCAAACCTGTATTAGCGTCCACCTCTATAGAGCAGCCACCTGTGTATAAAGGCCACTCTTCATAAGCCCAGAATGATACTTTCTATAGAAATTAACCTGGATAGAAGGCTATAAAGATCATTTTTCTCAGGTCCCAGAGGTGAAAGTTTTGACAGATTTAACGGTAGCTCTAACAACGTGTTCTCCAAATCTCAACATATCAATAACAGTGCCATGGGAGATTGGGAACGAGAAGGTGCAAACTGAGAGTGGGAGGAACATGTCCCCCAGGGCCCCACTACTTCTCACTGAATCCATTTTGGCATTGACCAAAATCCGACGAGAAATATGAGAGGGGATTAATAAATGAATGTGATGTCAAGGAGAGCGATGACCACATCCACTTTGTGTGATTAACCGCATGTACACAAATCAGCACAAAATGGTTGATTGTTATGTCATCCAGTTTTCGATTTTCTTTGGTGGCTATGTTTTATAATTATATTCAAGGAATGCTGAAGGGGGTTCCAAGACCCCCAAAAGGGGCATTAACCTTAAAGATTTCCTAAACATATCCGAGGGCTCCTCCCCTTTGTAAAAAACCCTATCAATGTCACATTTCAAACATTTCCCTCCTAGAAAGATTAGCCCTGGAGGCCACCTCTCCTGTGAGCGTCTAAGAGCTTTTAGATATTATGTAATAAATAATAATTGTTTAAATTGTGCATTGAATGAGTAGTGATCTGACAATGTTCGTTGTATGCAATCTGGTCAAAATCATTCCGTCTCATGTCAAAATTAAACAACACAAAACTTTTCAGAAAACGACTGTACTTTCACAATATACAATTTAAAATTCTTATCGCATATTCATAATTATAATAGTTATTAGCTTATTACATCTAATTACTAAAATTAGTATTAGCTGGACATTAACAATGCTTTTACGGAGACCTGCAGGTAATCACAGAAATGTTACACACAAAGCGATACAAGAAATTCTTTCTCACTTGAGGTAATCGTCAGACCAGTTTTGAAAAGCTGGCATGGCTTTAGCAGCTCCCTTGAAAACACACGGACGACTTCCAGCGATGTATTTTTCGTGAAAAGTCAAAGGATCAGGAATTTCTTCCAAAATATCAATGTGTCCCTCGGAAGGATGTTGCATACCAAGCCTTTCCATGTGTCCTGGAAGTTCAGAACCAAGGACATTATAGCTGAGAAGGAGCAGCACAATTTCTGTTAACTTGTTCATCGTGCGTGTGTGCTTTCGACAGTATTTGCCACGTAAGACTTAGGAATTGTCGAAAGAGGAAGAGTTGAACCGTAGCAGAAATTTTTAGACTTTTTGTTGTTCAGAAAGTGAGCACGCGACCGAGGTCTGAAAGGTTTATCTCACAGCATATGACTTGCAAAAGATTTATAGAACGTTTCAAAACCAGAAAAAGATCTCGGAAAAAATATTCAAAAATATTTACAAATTATTGTTGCTTATTTTAAATGCATTTTGTATTTTAAATTATTAAATCGTAGCTGAAGAAGAGAATTGAGTGCGATATTTGTTATACATGGGATATAAAATGTCCTGTGAAATAAGATGTAAGAATGAAGCAGTGCTCACGCTGCTTTCTCTTGTTGCAAAGTCAACGTCCCATGTGCACTCAGACACGTTTTGCAACAAATCAATCAATCAATCGTCATTTATTCTGAAAATCCAAAATTCAAGATGACTAGGAATCCGTTCTTTGCTTTGATGAACAGATGGAGAATATTTAATGGTTTTATGTGTGCAATGAGCGATCATGAATTTCTTGGATTTGCTCCTTTTGAAGCTTGCTGGTATAGTGGTATGCTAACTTGTCAAAAACCAATGTGTCAAGCTTACAGTGTATGTCTGCTTTCAAATTTCCTGGTATATTTTTAAACATTTTCAAAATTTGTCAAGCTTATGTGTGCTTTCAAATTTATTTTTTAATATTTTTAAAAATGTGTCAAGCTTGTGTCTGCTTTCACATTTCCTGGAATATTTTTAAAGATGTGTCAAGCTTATGTCTGCATTAAAATTTTCTGGATTACATTTTTTAATAATTATAATATATCCATGCTCTTTTAAATATTATTTTATTAGTTTTATTACCATCTGATAGTAGGTTTGCAGCTGGTTAATATTTCCCAGATTAAAAACAATAGAACTCCGTTTGCCTTTTGTCTACATTCCTCCCTAGCAACCGTTTCAAATTTTACGGCGTCCTATGCTTTACGGTTGCTTGAGAACATATGAACTCGAGTTCGTTGTCCTAACCACATTGGACTGAATTCTTCTAGAAAGAAGCGACGGTTTTCACATCTATTATGCGAGATGATAGTTAACCTGATTACCGTTTTAGCGTTGGTTTTGTTTTTATCGACTGCAGTGCTTGGAGAAATCAACCTCTCGCCTTTGTCGCGTGTATTTAGCAACGATTCTTGTGGAAATCCACCTGAGCAATACTTTAAAACATGGCAAGGTATAATTTTAGTTTTCTTGTATTTTTGCTGTTTGTTGTTATTTCTATTCGAACCTAATTTATTCCGTTGTTTGTTTGTTTGTTTCCGTGGCATTCAACTATTCTGTGGGAACAATGGAATTGCTCTTTTCCGTCTGTTTTTAAATGTTTCGATTATTCTTTTAATTTTATAATCAGGTGATCTTGCCCCCAAAGACCGATTGCCGTTTGTTTGCAATGCCAGTGATGCCGGCCTGGCACATCCACCTCATCTTATGAACGATGGTGTACTTGACTCTTATTGGCAGTCCACTGCTGATAGAGACAAAGTAACAATTTTATTCCATCTGGGGTCGGAAAACCACAAGGTATTTAAGCTTGAAATATTGGCACCATATTATTCTCACTGCAAAACATTCAAGACTCAATCAAAGCAACAATTGATCGATGCAACATATTAACGATTTCCATCCATTTTGCTAAAGAATTGTAAATAGATCCGGTAGATAGAATCTCATTTGTACATATACAAACCTAAATTTTTAATTTATTATTATTTATACAGTATTGTATGTTATAGGATAATCGTAGGAAATTTGTGTAGCATGATGTATTTTTATAGATCCATGTATAAAAAAGCATGTAAATGCTTATTGGATTCTGAATAAAACTCTAAACTCTAAACTTGTGTTGAATAGAACCAGGATTCCCTGATGCAGAGGCTGCCTTTACCAATACCTGGGTCTTCATATATAGTTGTTGTAGGAGTAAAAGTAATATTTTATACTAAATTATATGCACCTGTTTTTCCAAAAATAATTATCCATTTCCCCCACTAAAGGGGGACTGAATTTCGTACACTAAAGGGGATTGCAGTCCCCTCTGTTCCCTACTTAGGCCACATCCATTTTAGCAAACCATTTTAGCTTCACTAAGTAGCTGGTTTATTAAATAAGGTGCTTTACTTGCGAGCAAATAGGACGGTCTAAAAATTATTTGTAAGACTGCAGGAAATTACTCTCAATTTAAAGAAAAGCATTTGCATTCCAGTGGCTATTGAATATATACCATATAATTATATGGTTTAGAGATAATTATTATGATTTTACAAATATTTACATGTAAATGGTTTTGATGTATGAATAGTTGTATGCTACATGAAAGGACGGCATATTTGCTCTGTGAAGCTAAGGGTCGGACTTCTCAAAAATCGAACCTATAAATTGAAAACCAGATTCTTAGCTACTAGACCATACAACCATAGACACATGATATCATTGATATAAAATGATATGTAGGTATTTTATCGATCTCATTCAACTTAAGGTGTTTGTTTTCTTTATTTTCTTGCAGTATGTTTTTGTCTCCAACATTTCCATTCAATTTGGAGCATACCAACGGCCAGGGCAGATTCAAATCCTCAAATCAATGGATGGTGGGATTACGTACACTACGTGGCATTACCTCGTATCATTTCCTAATGAATGCCAGCTTGTGTTCGGCTACAATTATATCACAAAGCCATTTGCAAGTAATACAGTCCTCTGCACCACATTCCCAAATTTTGTTCCATTACCTGGAAATGAAACGGTGAGTTGGACAAATAATTAATTGAGGATTTTGTATTAATTCAGGCTGAAAAGTAAATAGTAATTTTTCAACAATTGATGCATCGGGTTCAACAATCGATTTCTAAAATATCTGCGTCATAATGTTGTAGAGTGTGTATGTTGGTTGAATGTAGATCAAATGAATAGGCAAGTGGATTATGTTGTGGATATAATTGTGGCAGATACAACGGAGGGTAGCCAGCCCGTCCGAAGGCTCGAGAGTACAGATTGAAAGAGAACGATATTACGAAATACAAGACCTATATAGCGACTGACGAAGGGCACTGATTGGCGGTCTGAGGTTTGAGTGCTGACGTAAATGCTTGATAAGACCGCCACAACCTACACCTGTCATTGCATGGCTGAATAATGATTATAATACCAGACAGATCTATATACAGTGAAACCTGTCTATAACGATCACCTCTGGAACTTGAGGAAAATCTCTGATCCCAAATTGATGTTCCACCAGCACTGCAGCTCAGTCGCATCAAGAATGGCCAAACGCGCCAACGTCCAGAAGGCACGGAGCGGTACTGACTGGGGTCAACAGTAGGAGACCCAGTTAATCACCTACAAGGCCATCAATCGCTCCATTGCCAACTACGCCACGCCAGTATGGGAGCCGATAGCGAGTAACACTCTCCATAATGCAGCGCTACACGGGTGACAGGATGTCACCAGATGTCAGCGATCGACCACCTTCACCAGGAGACGTCAGTCCTGCCTGTCAAAGAACACTCAGAGCTGCTAGCTGCTCAATACCTGGCCAACTGTCTACAGCCTGACCACCCTTGCCACAACATCTGCACCAAAGGCGACCCACCCAAGCAGCAGAAAAAGACTCTCTTTGCTTAGCACAGCAGCACTGTCCTGACTTAGCTAGGATCCACCATCAATGATTCGCTGGCAAACATCCACACCAGTCTTGTGGCCAAGACTGTTGACAGCCAGACCAGAAATGTTGTGCTTGGAGACCGTCCGCCACCTATCAGCAAGGACGAACAGAAGCTGTCAAGGCAGCAGTGCACACTGCTCGTTCAACTGCGCTCTGGCCACTGCAGGAAGCTCAACAGCTTCCAGAACAGACTGGACCCTAGTTGCTAATCGCTGTCCTGATTGCAATGGAGTGCTGCATGATGTACCCACCTCTTCAGCTGCCCCGCACATCCAACCACGCTTCGACCTGAAAGTCTCTGGATAGATCCAGCACAAGCCGCATTCATTTAACAAAAGCTGGCTTGAACAAACAATGATGTGTTGTATGCATGCACATAAGCACGGTTATTTAATCAACAGCCGGCTTGAGCAAGCAAAACATCTTTACAATCTCTATATCAGATATGACATTGCAAAGCATTTCCATTGAGGGATTATTTTAGCTACGGTTTAACATTTCAATTTACTGCTTAAGTTTCTGTTTCGACTTGAACTCAATCAGTGTTACCAAAAATTTAATCGATAATCAGAATCGCAACCAATAGTACGAAAACATAGATGCATTGATTAATTCCAATCTGTAGTTATACTTCTTCAAGGTAATAATAAGTGCTAACGATTCTCCTTTATTAAAAACTAGCTGTTCCACGCTGTTAGCGCAGCTGCGTCCAGCGTCGTTGCTTCGCATTTGGGTGTATATTAATTAGTCCAATACATATCACAGTTTTCGGCTTGCTATGCAACTTCAACCAGCTTCGAATGCTGTGCATTGTTTCTCAGCTGAGCTACGGCTCCCAAGAGACTGAAATCGATCCTTTCGAACCATTCGAGCGCAACGGTTTGCAAAGGCAAGCACACAAATTCAAGGTGCCCATATCACAGCGATAATTTCTTCCAAAACAGCTTCTGCATCAATTTGCATTGTTCAACTTTGACCTGATTTGAGCGTCTGCGCTGTGCGGTGTGTTTTGAAAACCGTGCACAACCAGAGCTGTGTTTTTTCCTAAACGTCAGAAAATCCGTACTTGCTAATGAGTGACAGGTGCCAGCAATTGAACATACATACATACATACATACATACAAACAGGCAGACGTTTGTGAAATATTATTAAAAATGATCTTAAGATACTATTTATTTGATGCTTACACATGAAGTTCCGTAAGTGGTAACTTGAGTGGGGGCTAATTATGGTGTATCAATGTAACATGCATTTTCTATTTTGTATTTATTTTAAGGTTTCGGTAAATGTAAGAGGAGGTCGAGACCCTGAGACAGGAATACTTCTTCAGGTGAGATTATCTAATTTTGTAATTTAAATGTATACTTCTTTTAAATGTTTTAGTGTATTTAAGTGTCTGTTCCACTTCAGGGGATATGGATGACATTGACGTGAGTCCTCTTCAACAAAATACAATTTTGAATAAAACAAATTTGTTTTATGACTGGTAATTCAAATCTATTTACTTTTTGCTTTATCGATTTATCAGAAATTGTTTGTAAGGTTTGACCAGTGAAACCATTTGACTTCCATCAGTTTATTCACATACACCATACACAGAGATTCCAACTCTCCAGTTTCAGCCGGAAACTCCAGTTTTTGAGACACCTTTCCAGCCTCCTGTTTTCACTGACAAACTCCCTGTTTCTCAGTTCGTTCTCTTTATTTAAGTTTTCATTGCATTCGATGTAAATAATTATGCAGAATGACTAAAAATCAAATCTTGTCTTCAAAAAGCTGCCAAATTGCTTACTCTACTGATTTACACATTGGTCTGGGGCTCAATGTATTGAGCATGTCATCCAATCAGCGAATGGCAATCGTTTCCATGGCAATGGTGTACAGTTTTCATTCCTCGTGTCATGTGAATGTTGATGGGCTACAAAAATGTTATGAAAGAAGTCAAAGTATGTTGAAGTAAACGAAAAGACGTAATCAATATTTCTTCTATGCTGTCTTTTTGCAATTTTCTGGGAAAAAAGTTAGTATTCTAAAGATCTCCCTTTTTTCGAGCTGATGAGATTGGAATCTCTGCATACATGTTGGAAACCGAGATTGTTCATGAGAGAAAACTGAAGCAGGTCTTGAGAGTTGAACCCTCGACCTCTGGATTACCGGTCCAATACTCTACCATTGAGCTAGACGCATCCTCATTAGTCTGAGTCTCGTTACCACATCGTGTACCAGCCTTGGTAACATGCCCTGCCTTAGTAGAGTGTCAGTGTAAACCATACAGTTTCCAACAATACACACATGAAAACCCACGTGCTGTTTTGTTGATTAAGAACTGATTGAAAGCGGCTTGCAACACAAGTATCAACACAACTGTGCTATAAATGAAACTTTTTATGTGATATGGCCTAATATCACCACGAGAGGTAGGTTTGGAAACTCAAAACGCATGAAAAACTCACGAGTTGTAGGCAAGCGATTTGTAGCCTCGTGTGTTTAGCACTGCAACAGTTTTTTGTAAGCCAGATTGGGACATCAAATGGGATAAATTAATAGCATAGCAACATTATAGAGGCAATATGGCAGGTGGCGTTGAAAGGCCTATGAACTAAAATTTTAAAACAGGTGCTTTCAAAAATAATATATGCAGTTTCTTTCGCTGATTCCAATGGTGTGAATTGAGCGGTACTATGTAATTTGTAAAGCGTAGAAAAAGACATGCCAAAAGTTGCCATATTGCTATTTCTGCTGCGACACAACCTCCACAACTCAATGAAGTCAAGAACACGACACGATTGACACATGGCAAAACGGCCAGTACATTATCGCCTTTGAAAAGAAAAGCCGAAACGTTTTGTTGATTGTAATGCATTATCACCCATGATTAGCTGTTGTCAAATGCTTTTCTCATGTGGTCGTGTCTCCTAATGTGACTCTTGTCGTGATATCATCATCATCATCATTTATTCTGAAAAATCCGATAATACTATGAATCCAAAACCATGTGAAAACCATGTGAAAACCATGTGAAATGGGAAACACCATGTGAAAAACCATGTGAAATTTCAAATACCATGTGAAAAACCACGTGAAAAACCATGTGAAAAGGGCACTTTTCACACGTTTTTTCACATGATTTTCTCATGATTTTCACATGGATTTTCACATAGTGAAGCTTACAAAGCTTTTTGCCACGGAGCAGATCATATCTGAAAGAAAACTATGTGATGACTGTTCATTAAGACTTAAGTGTTATGGTTATTGCTATCCAAAATATGTTGTTCATCATCTGTATTGTCCTTATTATCATTATAATATAATAAGAATTTGATATATCTCTTCTTTGTAGAACTGGATGAATGCCACACATGTCAAATTCCAATTTTCTGGCCTTCACAAGAAGTTTGACAAATTCTCGAAGCGTTGGGTAGGGAATTTTAAAGTTTACATTTATTTGTTATAACTTTTTTTAATTGAACATGATGCGTGTAAAATATAAACAGTGCGAATAATAGAACTTTTTGCCGTGAAGGATGTTGCCAAATTGGTAAAAACGAAGACTCCTCATTCAGAATAATCAAATTGCAGCTTGAAGACTATGTTTGCAGTTACTTTGATAATGTTTCTTTGGCTGATCAAGGTTCAAACAATATGGTACACGATTTACAGGACTTTAGGTGCAAGCTCTTTTGTTGGACTTTAGGTAAATTCAAACATCATTGCTGGATTTTGATTTGATTTGATTTGATTTATTTTGTCAAAGATGTTGAAAATACAGACATACATTTGACAGGCAAGTACAGGCAAGAAGACTTGCACTTATATACAGCCTAAAACGATTTACAAAATTGTGAAAGGTTAAACATTATCTAACTTACTTCGATAGAACAATTGTTGAAAAGTTGATTAACACTGGAGTTGACATTTCTTCTGGTCTAACTTAACTGTTTGATTCAAATCAGTTTGTCGAATGTATTGATTCAATAACGTAGCCAGACCATGGTAGGAAGACCTAAGTATAGGCGAGTATCCTACACTGTCATTTTTCACTATGAATCCAAAACCATGTGAAAATCATGTGAAAACCATGTGAAATGGGAAGCACCATGCGAAAAACCATGTGAAATTTCAAACACCATGTGAAAAACCTTGTGAAAAACCATGTGAAAAACGTGTGAATTAGAAAACAGTGTGAAAAACCATGTGAAAAGGGCACTTTTCAAATGATTTTTCACATGATTTTCACATGGATTTCACATGGTATCAGTTCATAGTGTTTGGTGAAAAGTGAAAAGCAAAAAGTTTTGTTGAGGATGCCACACTATTGCTAATGATTAGTTTGTTGTTGTTCTTTTATTTGATGATCATATATTTGCACCTCAGTGCAAGATAAGCTTTCCTTTATTGATACATACACTGCTTGTGATGGCATCACAGTAGTTTCATCGTAATTGAGTTTTTCCTTTGCCTAAACCCTTTTGGATTAATCACTGATGCTGTCAATTTTCCGTGCGACCAGCCTTTTGTACTTATAAATATTTTGGCCAATCAAGAGGCATATTGCTTACTTTGCCATTAACTGAAGGTCAAAATGTCCATATATTTGATTTTGGGAAAATGTTTTGCTCCAAATATCTTGCTCTGCTTTATCACTTTCTGTTGCCAAAAGCGATATTGTGGGTTACATTTTAAGCTATTGTGTGGACATCAAGGGAGATGAAGAGATTATCTAATGGAACAGTAGTTGTTGTTGGTCAGACCAGTTGTTTGTAATTTCATGAACCGGCCGTCTCCAAACAACACAATTTTCTGCAACACCGCAGAGCTTGAGTATTGTATGACCAGTTGTTGCCTTGAGGTTGGTGCCATGGATGGAACAGTAAGAGAACTCAACTCTGTCTTCCTTTCCAGCATCACTATGTTGTGCAAGAAGTCGACATCAATGGGTTATGCTTCTGCAATGGTCACGCATCAGAATGTACCATCAATAGTACAACCAAAGCACCACAATGCCTATGCGAGAACAATGCCTGCGGAGCAACATGCCAAGAGTGTTGCCGTGGCTACAAGCAATATCCATGGAGACCAAGTACTAAGGCACCATTCATAGTGGATCCATCTGCTCAATGTGAAGGTAAGTGTCATGCTCCGCCTATATGCAGATTAGCATCAGTCGCCATGCATGCGTGTCAACCATTAACCAAAGTCTGTCCAAAGACGATAAGACAACGTTGTCCAACTCAATGATTCTTGGTATCTAACGGTGAACTAAGTAGATGCAGTAAAAAAATTGAGCCAAGGTAATGATCTAGGTCACAACACAATAGTTCAAAACTTACTGATTAATCCAGCGATGTTTCTCTATGTGCGTTCCATTTTTTGACTGAGTGCTATCGCGTCACAAGCATGAGAAATATAGTTACTTGAAAACAAGAATTACGTAACCGAGGCTTGCAGAGCAAGACAGTAAGCAGTTGCATGTTGTCAGGTAGAGTTGAACAGAAGCAGCCCAGTGATTAATTCAGTTCCAGTTTTACTATCGACGGCGATGCTTATCTCAATTTGTAATCCCTTGGTCCAGAATAACCATTGATGACCTGCATTTTGACATCTGTACTGATAGGGGAAGGTTGTGGGACTACACCTTCAAATAAATGTTTCAGACCAGGGCATAATAGATCATTTAAATCAAATGTGAATTATTTTGGAAGTTACAACAGAGAAATTATAGCTGCCGTGGTGCTTCTGACAGTTTTCCAAAAAAAATGAGAGCAGTAAACAACTACATTATTATTTTGGATGGCTGCAATCTGAGTTTGAAATATTTGTCTGATAATTTGACAATCTGAAGTAATATGGCAAGAAAAATGACAAATTTGAAATGTTGCAAACAGTAAATTTTACTTTCAAACATGTATTCAGAGCAAAGAAGGTGCACGCTTTTTAGGCCCTTTTTGTCTGATTTTTTTATTTGATTCTACGAATCTTGTTGATAAGAATCCACATCATCTGGTATTTTGTGTAATTGGATATTGTGTATATAAGTTGCATTTTGCATGTCTTAACTTTTGGTTTTGAAATGGTTATTGACTAAAAATATAAATGCAAAGTGTTTTGTTAGTCTCTATTCTATGCATTCTCAATTTCATGTTGCCATACTGGAGTGCAAATTGTATCGGGGGCAGATTGTACTTGAGGGTGACTTATTGGCGATGACTTACGGCATGTCAATTTCCAATTGTTCGTATTGCATCTATCGTTGAAATGTGTTTCATTTTGTCACTTAATACCTAGTGATATTACTTGTTTCCTATTAATGAGATTTTACTGTAATTAAGTTGCTTTTCTAGTCTGGCTTCCTTCCTTTTCCAGCATGCAACTGCCACAATCATAGCTTTGATTGCTATTACAATGCAACTGTTGCCAAGGAAAGGCTCAGTTTGGATTCCCATGGCAACTACAGTGGCGGTGGAGTGTGCATTAACTGTCAGGTATTTAAGAAATGTACATTGAATGCTTCTTATATGCAAATTGGATATATGCAAAATCCGTTTATATATGCAAACATTTACGAAATTCCTGAAATTTAATTTAGTAAAGCACTGTCTTTTTAAAACGGATATAGGACTATGCAAATTCTGCTTGTAAGTAAACACTTTGCAGTATTTTACATATAAGTGACTTTTGCGATGACGCAACTAACATAATTATTTGCATTTGACCAACAAAATTGTAGCAGTAGATGCAAAGAGATACTTTGATGTGAGATATAGGATGCAAAAGATGCTTTATTTAAGTTCTGTAGATGCAAATAAATTGTAGCAGGGAAACCTGTCTATAACGGTCACCTCTGGGACCTGAGAAAAATGACCTTTATAGACAGGTGGCCTTTCTGTCCAGGATTTCTATAGAAAGTACCATTTTGGGACTATGAAGACTTGAAGAGTTGACTTTATACACAGATGGCTGCTCTATAGAGGTGGCGGTTAATGCAGGTTTGACTGTATTGTGTTGTTTTCTTGCAGGACAATACAACTGGCATCAACTGTCAAAACTGTTTGCCATATTTCTACCGACCATCATCAGTTTCCCAATATGATAAATTTGCTTGCAAATGTAAGTATATGTATGCATGGATTTCTACTTTTAAAGTTTACATTTGCTGCACTTATGGTCATGTAGCTCAACCAAGGTCAGCTGTCACTATCCCCCAGCACTGTCTGCCACCGTTGTGTTTGGTCCTTGTCAGTTTTGTAGCATCCTGCTTAAATTTTGTATTTTGTCCTAACTGGTTAAAAATTGTTTGTCGTATTTCTACCGCCCATCGTCAATTTCTCAATGCGAGAAATTTGCTTGCAACATATAAACAAATTGATACATGGTGAATAAGACTATTACACGCAGCAAATTTACGACATTTAAGCACATGATCTATTTAGCATTTGTTTTGTGACGAAATGTTAGGTAAAACTGTTATCCTCGTCAGACAGCATTGAACACATTCCTGTGCTTGTTCGGTTTGTTCCTGTTGCTTTGTTGTGTTCCCTGTTACATTTTACAGCATCCTTTTTCATTTTGTATGTTGTCTCAAGTGGGTGCTGTGTGTACAGTCAGACCTTCATTAGTGGCCACCTCTGTAGAGCAGTCACCTGTGTATAAGGGCCACTCTTCATAACCCCCAGATGACACTTTCTATAGAAATCAACCTGGACAGAAATGCTACCTGTCTATAAAGGTCATTTTTCTCAGGTCCCAAAGGTAACTATTATAGACTTGTTTCATTGTATGAATGTGATATGGCTTCACAAATCATTTCTGTTATTGATCCCAATAGTTAAAATGTCCAAAATATTCAACGTCCTATTATTGAGGGCATTCCTTTGTTTAGCTTGCGACTGCCACATGGATGGATCACGACTGGTGCCTGGTGTTGCCTTTTTGGATTGTTCAAGAAATGACAGCAGCAATCGTAACTTGCCCATGGTAAAAAAACAATGAATGTAATTATGATAAACCACAATTTTGTCTCGCAGTGTAATCTATATTCCTTGACTTTGGACAAGAAGATTGTTATATCACAGTGTATCTATAAAGTTGGCTTGTTATTGATCAGTAGCATTGAATACAAGCATGTTAGTTGATATCTGCCGAATGGTCCACATCTGGTTACACCAGAAAGTTGCTTTCTTTGAAGGTCATACAGTCAAACGTGTATTAGCGGCCACCTCTATAGAGCAGTCACCTGTGTATAAAGGCCATCCTTCGTAACCCGAAAGTGATACTTTCTATAGAAGTCAACCTGGGCCGCAAGGCCACCTGTCTATAAAGGTCATTTTTCTCAAATCCCAGATGTGACCATTATAGACAGGTTTTACTGTACCATATTATTCCGGACGTATAAGTCACCCCATATGTAAGTCACACCCCAATTAAGTATGATGGATGAATGTGAGAATGCACAGGATAAAGGATAACAAAATGCGTTGCACATATAGGTCACATTTTATAGCCGACATGTAAGGCTTTCAATGTGAAACTTATATACACAGGAATATGGTAAATAGTCAAACCTTGAGTTTGAAAGCAGCCAAGCCTTGAGCTTGAACACTCTGCCTGGAATGCCTGATTATCTTGTATGCTGTAAATTGTATATTGCTTTCAAGCAGGAAATTAAATTAGTCAGAAACAGAATTATTTAAGTGCTACTGTAGCCATTGCTTACCAAATTTACATTGAGTTATTTTACTTTTTAGTCTTTTATGCAATCAGCTCTTGCAAATTTGAATTAAATCAAACAAACAAACACAACTCACTGCTGAAACTGACGATTATTAACCACAGTTAGAACAACTACAGAGCTGTTGTGCTATTGTGCCATAGCATTGAATTACATCTGCCAAAGTCACAGAATGCTACTATTTCATGGCATAATATGTTGTTTGTATTTGTCCACTAGGCCCCTGGTGATTGCTATTGTAAACAAAATGTCTTCAAGAGACAATGCGATGCATGCAGACCTGGATATTTCAATTTGTCAAATGCCAATCCAGATGGTTGTCAAGGTGACTTACAGGATTAAGAAGACATTGTGTTTGGATGGTATTCTTAAAGCATATTAATTAACTAATCTACAGTGCACATTGATGCATACATCAATGAGTATTCATCAGTCTAAACCATAATAATATACAGATTTCGATTTGTTGTGTAATTATGGAGACTTTTTAAATCTGGAGCTTAAATGTAAGTGTATATATCATTTTGTTTGACGAGATTGTCACCCACCCTGCCACTCCCCAAAAGAAAAGAAAATGCATTGTTCTGATAAGTAGCTTTAGGACTTCCACTAACTTAGCAGTGTGATTGGTGCTTGGTTATGGTGACAGGTTGACCATTGCAGCTGCTGCCATTTGCAAGTAAGTAGCTCTTACCAAACCAAGCACCGATGCCAAATAATTTATCAATGGAGATGAGTTTAATATCATTTTGTTTCATGAAAGTAGTGTAGTATCATTGTATTGTTCCTTTGTGACTCCCTGTGTTCTTGCTGTGACGTGTGATTATCGGACCGTATGGTCAGCGGTTTCACAGCTATATAAATTGTAAACTTCATAATGTCAACACTACTCACTCAGCACCTCAACATGACACACCCTCTACACAGATTTTTACTTGTGTGTTGAACTTACAAGTATCCCAATAAGCCTCCCTTGGGAGCTTCAACAATTAAATTCACAGAAGATCTACAAATAGATGTGTCAGCTAGGCCAAGAATCAAACTTGGGATGTCTTACTGGCAGTAACGATACTACCCGCTAGACCACACCAACGCTCACACTGCATTAATTGTTTTTGTTTGTCATTAGCCAACCAATTCAATTAGTTCACTCTACATGCACATTAAAGTTGCAATTCAGTTGGTTCCAGACATGTGGTTTTTAGTTAATTTGAACTTGTTTGATAGCCAATAACAGTAGGGAAATGACCATCACAGAACTGAGTACGTTTGGATACATTCAGAACAATGCTATATCCAGCCATTTGCACATTTGCGAAAAAGATTAACTCAACTGCATCCCAAAATTGATTTGGACCATGCTTGGGGAATTGCAGTCCAGATGTATTCTGTCTTGCAGGCAACGTCAGTATTCTTCTTATCTGCAGACAGCTGGATCCATGATATTATTTGTAGTGAATATATTTACAACTGTTCTATGGTTATCAGTTTTCACACTGTTCTTCGCTGTCAAACGTGTCCACATCGGCTCAAAATATAAACCATTCACAAATCATGTACAAAATTTGTAGCAAAACGTGATGCAACAGAGCACGCACGTACCTCACAAACGACTAATGACTCTACAGTCGAACTTGCTTAATATCCTGCCCTTCGTACAGACCAAAAGTGGAATATAAAGCAAGGTGGGATTACCCTGACTAGGTATAAACAAGCCTTTCTTTTGTTTTAACATGGATTTCAGCAGCAGCTAGAAAGAACACCTCAGTTAACAACAACTGATGGAGATTAGCATTAATTTTGACAGTAACACAACTAACAAGTGACTTTGGCAGAGCATCAAATGACAAGTTGTCTGAGCCCTCAATGCAAAATGTTTCGAAAAGTTTGCATACATCGTAAGACATCCTTAAAACGGGACAATAAGCGAGTTTTGCAGGAAATGTTGAAGTAAGTAGTGGGATATTAAGCGAGATGGGATATTATCGGAGGGGATATAAAGCAAGGTGAGAATATGATAATTTGTATGGCAACTATCAAGTGGAAATTGGCTTTGTGGGATATTAAGCGAGATGGGATATTAAGCGAGATGGGATATTAAGCGAGTTCGACTTTACATCATTAAATTATGCAATGACATCACATGGCTGCAAGAGCAAGATGATGTCACAGACACACAATATCATTGCCGGTTTGAAGTAATTGTTGTCATCTCTTTCTGTCAGGCTGTCACTGTTTCTTAGATGGAACCGTAAACGCCAGTAATGTTTGCAATGGTGATGCCTCAGGGCAATGTTCCTGCAAGCGCAATACGCATACAAGAACGTGCAGTGAATGTGTTGATGGGTCATACAACATGACGGAGAGCTCTGATGATGGCTGCCAAGGTGAGGTTAAATGTGCACTGTGAACCGGTGCCATGTGAAATCCATGTGAAATTAATTTTTTGGTCTGTTTTCTATTCACATTGTTTTTCCCGTGGTTTTTCACATGGTGTTTATTATTTCACATGGTTTTGCGTTGGGAGCTTCCCGTTTCATATGGTTTTCAAATGGTTTCACATGTTTTTGGATTCATAATGGTGGGCAGCTGTATTCTGTATCTTGGTGGTTGGCTCTATACTACTTCTTGTATTTACTTCTAGATCTCTATTTGAGCGTTTACTGTAGATTATTTGCAATTTATAGCAGCCGGGAAATTCTACCTTCCTTCTTCTATACAATACAAGCTAGCATTGCAAAACTCAATACAATTTCATATACAGTGAAACCTCGTTAATATCACTATGATTTTCCACTCAAAAATCGTGATAATAAGCGGGTCGTGATATTAAGCGGGTTAAAATAGTTGTTTTTTGACTGTACGGTCAAGTCAGGTTCTGCAGCTTTGCCACCTTTTGATCGCTTGCTTACACTGGCTAAATTACAATACAGTGTAACCCCGTTAATATCACCTCGGTTAATATCACAACCCGCTTAATATCACTTCACTTTGAAAACCAAGATCTGTCAAAACCAACTATTTTAACCCGCTTAATATCACGACCCGCTTATTATCACGATTTTTGAGTGGAAAATCATAGTGATATTAACGAGGTTTCACTGTATGGCAACTCCAATCAACCAAACACAAAAGCAAAAATCTCAGCAAATGATGATGAGTCTTCCTTCGTTTACTAATTTGATAGAATTGTAAATAACTATTTCTTAATGCACACCAGGAGGCACTAAAATGAAACTTAATTTTACAAGAAAAAATCTTTAAACTTGAATTTGTCTAATGCAGGTAAATCGTATTGTTGATTACAAATGAACATCTTGATTGTGGTCTATAAGCCTGCTCGTTATCCTAATAATTAATGCTTTCATTAAGATTGGTTGTGTTGTACTACGTACTATAATATGAACATTCATTTCATGTCTTCATTTCCAGACTGTCTGTGTAATCCTGGTGGAAGACTGAACTTTGCTTGTGATAAAATTAACGGTACTTGCCTTTGTAAGAATGAAAATATAATCGGAAGAACTTGTTCACGGTAAGCAAACTGATATGCCCTGGATTGTGATTACTGTTGAGGTTAGTTGAAATGTGATGCAAGACAATATCCTGATATCTCACAATATTCATAGATTTTGACTGGCATCGGGCCTTACAATAGCCACATAATCTGTTATTTTTTTGTTGGGTGAAAAAGTATTGGATTATCCGATGTTGAATATATGTGTCTATCTATTGCACACAAGGAGTAACACCATCATTGAGATCATGTTTGATATGCTCATATGACTGGACAGATTTTTACTCTATCTTGCAGTGTTGCAGATGAATATTATTATCCGACACGACACTTTCTGAATTCCATTCCCCAAAGGAGTCCAATATTGGTGAGAAATTGTTTTGTTTAGACTGGAACTTGTTTATTTAACCTCTTTCAGTGTAAATAAAGTCAAGTTTGTACTAATGGCCACCTCTATAAAGCAGCCACCTGTGTATAAAGGCCACTCTTCATAACCCCAAAATGATATTTTCTATAGGAATCAACCTTGACAGAAAGGCCACCTGTCTATGAAGGTCATTTTCCTCAGGTCCCATAGGTGACCGTTATAGGCAGGTTTCACTGTAGGTTTAACGAGTTAGCCAGTTCATAGTATTCATTACTTCATGTGAACCATGTGAAATGCATGGGAAAACTCTTGTAAAGCCTTGTGAAAAATGCCCTTTTCACTTTGTTTTGCTTTTTTTAATTCACATGCTTTACCAGGGGTGTTTCCCATTTAACGTTGTTTTCACACGATTTTGAGATTCATGATGTTAATGTTATTTTCATTTTTTCTTTCCACAATCATAGGTCAGTTGGACTGCATCAATTAGCATACCTGTCTTTGCAAATGCCTCGGGCAACTACCAAGTTGTTATTAAATACACCAGCTCCATTAAGGCATCAGCAAGGGTAACGATGAGAAAACTCACTGGTCTTAGCACCTACACCTCAACCCTTGCAATCAGTGGCATCTGTGAATTGGGTTCATGCTATGCAACTGTCGAGAAGTCATGGCAACTGGAGACTGGATCGTGGATTGTGTTTTACAACTTTGATGTGTCAACAAATGACGCTTACAAAATTATTATCGATGATGTCATTGTTGTGCCTTTGGAGATGTTTGATGCAAACATTCTTGGCTCAGATGCGGACAGATTCCTACGACTCTGTAACCCTCTGACAAATAATGTTGAAATGAATACGTCCATTGAGTCATATTGTAAGGATGGAGTATTTACTGTGGCCATGGGGGTGATTGGACAACCTTATGGTAAGAGTGTGTCTCTTTTGATCTACTGTCGAAACCTGTATTAACGGCCACTTTTATAGAGCAGCCACCTGTGTATAAAGGCCACCCTTCGTATAACCAGGAAAAAAGTTTGGCTATAAGCAGAACGTGTATAAATTGTAAGATTTAAAGCGCAGTGCATTTCTATTGGAATTTCCTAACTGTTCTCCTTTAGACAGATTATGCATATAAGCGGTGTTCACTATAGTTATTCTCATCTTTAATGAACATTAGATGATTATATTTCTTTTACTTTTGATTTATTTTCATCTGATCTTGTAATTTTGATAGCAAAATTGTATTCACTTTTTTATTTCTTTGTTTATTTGTTGAATTAGTGTGATCAAAATAAAAAATATATCTATCTATCTATCTTATTTATACAGAGTGCAACTGCAGCTCTATTGGGGCATACAACAACACGTGTGAAAAATATGGAGGGCAGTGCTTTTGCAGACCGGGCATAACTGGACGGACCTGTGACAAGTGCTCACCTGAATTCTTCAATTTTACCAATCAAGGATGTACAGGTAAAATGTCGTATTACCAGTACTGTCCAACCTGTATTAGCGGCCACCTCTATGGAGCAGCCACCTGTGTATAAAGGCCGCTCTTCATAATCCCAAAATGACACGTTCTATAGAAATCAACCTGGACAGAAAGACCACCTGTCTATAAAGGTCATTTGTCTCAGGTCCTATAGGTGGCCATTATAGATAGGTTTCACTACATTTGTGTTGCGCAATAATCCATAGACAGGAAGATGAATCCCCTTACCAGCTCCCCGCCTGGTGAAGGGATTTATATGTCAGTTGTCTAGCCAGAGCTCTATATGCTAGGAGATTGCATTACAATTTGTTGTGTGTTTTAGCATGCAACTAGGAGATTGCATTACAATTTGTTGTGTGTTTTAGCATGCAACTAGGAGATTGTATTACAATTTGTTGTGTGTTTTAGCATGCAACTGTTCTAGCTCCAACAAGGTCTGTGATTATGAGACTGGTCGATGTGTCTGCCCTGTCAACACAAACGGACGTACTTGTAGTGCATGCTTGAAGAACCATTGGGGATATGATCCACTGAATGGCTGCAAGGTACAACAAAGCCCTCATTTTCATTGAGTTTGTTTGTTGTTATCTCTTTGATATCTTTTCTCCAGCACAGACCAAAATGTAAATGTCACTTTTTTAATGAGGGTAGCCCAATAAGCCTATGGCTTGTCTCCCTTGGAGCTCTCGACAATTAAAACCACAGAAGACATAGCGAATATGCATGTTAGCTGGAGCAAGAGTCAAACCTGGGATGCCTGACTGGCAGCCACACGTATTAGCAGCTAGACCACATAAAATGCTTTTAAGGTATCTACCTGTCTGTTATACTAGTTTATCCAATGTAGTGGAGCACCAGTGAAAAATTCCACGAGATTCAAATCTAATCAAATAGAAATTAATTCATTCAATATCTCTTTCTTTTTGTAAGCCTTTTTTTTGGTAAAACGTTTGCATCGGTTTCACTTTTCAAATGTAATCTTGCTTTCATGTGTATATACAAAGTTGACTGCTCAAGAGAACTTCAGATTCATGCAACATCACATTGTTCGATGATTTCACAGGGCTACACTTTTAATTATTATTTGGAATAAGTAAAGTAGTACCGGTATCTACTTTTTAAATGTTTTTGATGTACAGTATAACTCGGTTAATATCACCTTGGACACATTATCACGTCTCAGTTATTGTCACGGAAAACGAAATTCCACTTGCCAATCCCTAAGCTTTTCTCTTATTCTACTCGGTTAATATCACCCCGGATATTGTCACATCTCAGTTATTATGACGGATTTCCAAAGGATTTTTATGTTTAACTTGCTTATTGTCACGCTTTTCGTGATTTGTCGCCTTGCTTAAATTTATATGCTTAAGTGTTTGCCCATTGGGCGTGACGAATCCACGAAAATGAGTCTTGTGTTGCTACAATCTCTACTTAATAGCTCTGTTTGATGTTGATACAGAATTTGCTGTTCTATGGCCCGCTTTTTGCTATTGTTTGAGCCGTTCCTGCAGAATTAGAGGTCTGAGTATGAGACTCGGTTATTGTCACGACTCGGATAATATCACGTTTTACGATTTTCCTGAGGGTGTGATATTAAGCGAGTTACACTGTATTCTTATTTCATCAACTCAGTTTGAATTTTGTGTTACACTATGGATTAATATGAGAACTTCATTCTAGCTGTTGTGTTACACAATGGATTACGGTAGTATAAAAATGTATGTGGGACATTAAGATATCCCTCGTCTCCAATTGTATGAACTACGTCAGTGCAGTTCACTCTTTTTGACTGCGACTGGAAGGTAGAGAAAACATCACTGCTAATGAATACAGAAGCACATTCCCAGTTAAATAATTGAATTTAGCCTATATTAGCAAATAATATAATAATATATAATTTATAATTTATTTCAGCATCATAATTATGTTATGCTAGTATGCATAAATTATGTGATCTGAATTTGTATTTGATTTGTTTCCATGTAGATCTGCAACTGTAGTTTGAATGGTGCAATTATGGCTCAGTGCAACGAATCAACCGGACAATGCAGGTACAGTGAAACCTCTCTATAATGGTCACCTTTGGGACCTTAGGAAAATGACCTTTATAGGCAGGTAGCCTTCCTGTCCATGTTGATTTCTATAGAAAGTGTCATTTTGGGGTTATGAAGAATGGCCTTTATACACAGGTGGCTGCTCTATAGAGGTGGCCGTTAATACAGGTTTGACTGTATTAGCAAAGTCTAACTGATAAAATATTTAGCTGCAGTAACAAGCCTGAATACAGCTCGGTGATACATTTTAATCAGACTTTGCTAATTTATTAAAATGAAGCAGTATGAGGCTGAATGTGTAGAGGAAAGTTTTCCGGCGAAATTGAACCCCCTTGGAGAGAACACCGCTGGACTTGTATATACTGTATAATATTTATTTAAATTACTTAGTAATGTTGCTTGTTTTTGGATTATGTAATTTAGTTATTTTTATCTTGCGTTTTGTTGTTATTGTAAAAGTCAGTAGTCGGTTACAGTCAGTCCTGCATCACGGATAGTTGGATCCATCAGTGGATGTATCATGTATGCTCTTTGTGTTTTTACACACAAAGCTTTGGTTGGAATTTATTGTTTAATTGCTGAACGCTGGTGTCGTTTGGCTGTATCGGCACTGTTTGTTGTTTGGGCTCAAGCAAAGAATAATTATACAGTCCTCTTGAGATTGTCAGAATAGAAAGTGTAGGTGTCTTTTTGTAAAACATAGGTGGGTATAACCCGCTAAGTCAATGACCGGTCCTCCGTGGGACTCTTGCTAAAACAATACCTCATTTGCAGTGAATACATTTGTGTTGGATCTACTGGAAATCTATCCTGCAATGGTATTTTTCAACTAGATGTCCTACCTATTAGACTACAATTGCACAACTATATTGTCAATATGCAGCAATATTTCAACATTTTTCTTGTAGCTGTAAAAGTGGTGTTGGTGGATTGCAATGTCAGAAATGTCTTGATGGATTTCAAAATCATTCAATGTCTGGCTGTGACTCATGCAGCTGTGACCTTAAAGGGAGTTTGAATAATATCTGCAACAAAATAACGGGACAATGCTCTTGCAAGGTATACTATGAACCGGAGCCGTTTGAAATTCATTTAAAAATCATGTGAAAAACTGTGTGAGCAATGTGTGGAAAGCATAAACGTGGTTTTTCGTTCTGTTTTTTAATTCACATGGTTTTTACATGGTTTTTCACATGGTTTTTGTTATTTCACATGGTTTTATGGAAGGGAATTCCCATTTCATATGGTTTTCAAATGATTTTCACGCATTTTTATTCACAGTGGTATGCATGCTGATTTATTATATAGCTAAATAATACTTCGGCAAAGTTGAACTCAAGCCAAATGTTGTGCGATCGTATTTGCTACCAGTCCCCTGTAATGGATTGTCAACCAGCGGTCAACTATGTCAGCAGTCTTACAGCGTGTCAGTCATGCTGCTGTCTCATAGCAGCACTCCCCATTCCACGCTGATATCTGTGCTTGCAAGGAGGTTGCTCGTTATGCCATCGACAAGCAGCAATAATATTAGGAAGACAAGCACGAGTGTGATGTCTGAGCTAACATACCAATCGCAAAGATGCAACTTCCTCCCACGCACCCCACATACCAACTGTAGTCTAGTAGTAATATCCCCACTGCTTATCAGTGTGACAGTGTTTGGCGGTGGGTTGGTGGTGACAGGGTTCTCATGCTAGTAGCGGATAACGCCTGCCGCATACCTCCCACCCACCAAGCACCCCCGCCATGCTCATCTTAGGCTGATGAGTTTAAGTCGGCAACATCCTTGTAACATTTCAAAAAGCAAAAACCCAGCATGTCATTGCTGTTAGGTTATTTACTTGGCTTTGTTTTTCAGACAAACACAGTTGGGAGGAGATGTAATCAGTGCATGCCAGGATCATTCAGTTTACAACAAAGCAACAAAGATGGTTGTTTATCTTGCTATTGCATGGGAAGGACCAGCAACTGCTCACAGCTACTGCAACAAGCAAAGGTAATTTTATAGAATTTGCAGCCTTCAGATCGCCATTGTATTCATTTTGAGTCATGTTAAAATAATCACGCTGCTTTCAGTTTCAGCACAACATGTTTGAGTTTGAGTGCGTAGTCAGATATACTCACCAGGGGCCTTTTTCATGGACCTGAACTAATGCGTAGTGGCCGGGACTATATCTCAACTCCCATATACAGATTTTAGTGTTTTAGTCCAGACTAAATGTTTAATCCCGGACTACGCTGTAGTCTCGGTCCATGGCCCCAGCTAGGTGTCTAACCCGGGACTGCAGTGCAATTAATGTAGTCTACATCTAACCTGAAGTATATAACTTCTTTATGTGATGTGAAATATAGTATATGATGTTAGATGTAGCTAAATGTAATATAGGCGAGGTCAAACTCAAACCATAGTGCCAACTGCGATAGGGTTGTAATGGAGGCTGGTCTCATTGTGGCACAGTTGATGTGGTGTGTCATCAGGCAGTGCATTCTTGCTACCAATCACATTGCCACACACATAGCCAAAACAACTTATCTATGGCGATGAGTTTAATTCGGATATTTGATAAGCCCAACAATATTACAGTACCACAGTGATGTGTTGGAAACCGAGATTGAGAAAAGTACAGAAAAACTGGCGCGACGTGGGAATCGAACCCACAACCTTTGGATTGCCGGTCCACTGCTCTGCCGTTGAGCTAGATGCACCCTCGTTAATCTGCACGAACAATCTCCCTTATATATCTGCCGCCGAGTGAGCCTCGTTATGTCGTCGTGTACCGGCTATTTGGTACACAACCGCCTTTCACTTTACGAACCACCATGAGTTGCTTTGTAGAGTGTCTAGTGTAAACATACACTCTCCAACATGATGCACGATTGTAGCTAGAAAGTGTGTATAGCCAGTGTTTTAAAGATACTTTATAAGATGTTATGAAAATTTTTGAGTAGACTTTAGTCTCATATAGTTTAGCTGCAATACCTTGCTTGTTTCTTTACAGACAGAAGAACTGAGCAGTAGTATAAATATTCTCCAAGTAACTCCATCCACACAATGGGCTTCACCTGGAAACCATATATCATCAAGCTGGGTAAGTATTGTGAGTTATGACCCATTTTGAACTAGTTGTTAGAATAATTATAGAAACTAATTTATGCTAAGTATTCAAATTCATTACATTGTTATGGAAGAGGATAGAGCAGAAGAGAAATGGATATTGTGCAATTATTATGGGTCACTAATATGGGGATCGGTTTGCGACCCTTCAGTTGGTTGAGAGGCAGAGATATGAAATGGTCAGAGCAATTTGCTCCGAGATTTGTACTCGGAGTACCAATTTAACGGGATTGTTACTTTATTGTTATTTTTACTTTTACTTTTTTGTTATGTTACTTTCAATACGGATCAGAGTAAAATCGTTGCAAAGTATATTACTTCAACTAAGAGTATCTTCCAAGGTATTGCTTGATTTTCTGATAAGGAAATTGTGCTCCAATCATTCGGCAATTTTATTAGCAATCAAGATTGTATTCTCCTAAAGACTGCTATCCTTTGAAGGACTTGGTTGTTCTTTATCAGGGTTTGGTCGTAGCTAATAACGGTACTTAAAAAGTTACTTTTTTGTAGTAACTTTATACTCAACTTGTTACTTTGCACAAAAAATAGCTTGTAACTGAAACTAATTACTTTTCTAATGTAACTAGTAACTTTTACAAATTACTATCTTAAATTTCATTTAAAATCGAGTTACTTTTCAGTTTGCAACTCAATTTGATTGATCACTTTCCAGCCTAAATTATTCTTCCAGGCGTTCAGTGTTCTGCAACGTAATTCATAGCAAACAAAAAATGTGTTTAATTTGTCATTCTGAACAACAATCAACATACACTGGGCTTTACAGCAGTTCCATGGTCTTTAGTTTGAGAAAAGTAACTTCATAAGTAACTGTCTGTAAGTAATTACTTCTTCTAGACAGGTATCTACAATCAAACATGTATTAGTGGCCACCTCTACAGAGCAGCCATCTGTGTATAAAGGTCATTCTTCATAACGCCAGAATGACATTTTCTATAGAAATCAACCTGGACATAAAGGCCACCTGTCAATAAATATCATTTTCTTCACCCAAAGGTGACGATTATAGACAGGTTTCAGTGTAGTATTTCAAAGTAGACAGTTATTTTTGACTACAGTGAAGCTCTTAAAACTAACTAGTTTTCTTCTATACAGTGTAATTGGAAATGTAGCTAATTATGTTTAAACAGTGACTGTCCCAGTCCTGCTTCTTATGCATCATTTTGAAGAAGCCGATTGAGGACTTCAAAGATGCTGGAAGTTAAATCCTTTGCATCATTTAGAACCTTGTTTCAATTCGTCTTCACTTTGCTCATTTTCTTGTGACGTTCTCATGTACTTTCAGGTGGATTATTACGGTGGTACGTTACTTGTTGGCTGTGCTGCTCTGTCAAACACCGTCCTTGATACTCGTATCACAGTGACCATACAACTGCTGGTAAGGCAATCAGCTATTATGTTGTCCCATATGTTAGTTGACTTTTTGTGTAAAACAATGATTCCAAAAGCGCATATAATCTATATCTAGTAGTATGCTGAGCCTGCTAAGAGCGTGCACTGGGCTTCTTCAGATTTGTCATTGTGACTATTATAAACAAGTCACTACATAACTATGTCTTAAGAACATCTTTCTGTATGTTTGTTTGTTTATTTTGTTTATTTATTTGTGTATGTTTATTTCTGTTTGTTTGTTTGTTGGTTTGCTAATTTGTTTGTTTATATTTGTATGTTTGTTTGTTAATTTGTTTGTTAATTTGTTTGTTTATATGTGTATGTTTGTTTGTTAATTTGTTTGTTTGTTTGTTTGTTTGTTTGTTTGTTTGTTTGTTTGTTTGTCTGTGTGCTCAAAATCATCTAGAAATAATGTGAAGTGGGAAAGCTCACTCCGAGAAACTATGTGAAATAGTCATTGCTGTGCAAAAGCCATGTGAATTTTGAAAATATGACAAAAACGATGTGAAAAATGACCTTTTCACATGATTTTCAAACGGTTTTTCATATGATTTTCACATGGATTTCACAAGGTTCCAGTTCGTACTGTAAGTTGATGCTTAGTTTTAAGGTCAAAATAATAATTATTTTTTCAACTTCTTACGGACAAGCAAGTATAATTCTCCAAATCTTACTGTTAACTGCAATAACCAATGATAATGAGGCCATGTAGTGAAAACAAGCAGATCCATGCCTTAATTGAGCTCTGAACTTTAAACGCAAATTTCAAGTGTGAGTAATTAAGCAGGAAAATCAGGAAAATTTAGAGGTGATTTTACTTTCAAAGCTGTTGTTTGACAGGGAGGCGCTAAATGCAACTACGTGAGTTGCTTGTCAAGCCTGTATGAATGTAAATTATTTTATTTTATTATCTTATATGTACAGTAGATGTAAAAGGTGTGTGGCCTCAGCAAATTTTTTTTTATTTTATTTACAGACATTTGATGCAACATTGGTCTACAATTTTACTTTGGATAGTCTGCCGTCATTTGGAAATCAACTGCTACCACTAAAAGAGGTACCATCCAACATTTCTTAGCAACCACCTGCATTACGTGACCACCTTTGGGTGTTCTCTTGGTGGTTCAAGCCACTTTTCACTGATCTT
The DNA here is from genome assembly GCA_900245855.1 of Calvadosia cruxmelitensis. NCBI lineage: Eukaryota > Metazoa > Cnidaria > Staurozoa > Stauromedusae > Kishinouyeidae > Calvadosia > Calvadosia cruxmelitensis. The sequence goes on from OFHS01000176.1 coordinate 39,021, forward strand.
TTCATTTGTCGCTATGTTGTCGGCTCGTCGCATCCTGTTCTTTGTCCGCTGTTTGACGTGATTTGTCCCCATTGGCATCGTTTGCACATCGTATATTGTTCTTGTTGTGTCAGTTAAATTTCTATGGACTATTATTTTGTATAAATTGTTTCCTCAATATTGTTTATTCAAAATCTATTTCCTGTTAACATGCTTCTACAGTATGTAACTTTCCCTGTTCTACTATATGTATGTGCCCCATGAAAAAAGCCTATGGCTTATTGGGTATACACAATAAATGATGATGATGAAGATGATGATGACAATGATCCCTTGGGTATTCACTCAAGATGATTGTAACTGTATGTAATTTAATGTAATATCTTCTGGGATATTTGGACTCTATATGTGATATTTTTGGCTATTGCATCTATGTTATTTATTCCATGTTCATTGTTTTATCATTTTCTTAATATAAATGCTAAATTTGCGAAAAATCCATTTCTGATTTTTAAAGGGCCTATGGATTCGTAAAGAAACTGGATTAGTATTGAATCGGCCATCAATGTTGTCAGCTCTGGCTACACCGATTCAACTTAGAGCATCTTACTCAACAGCATCATCCGAAGACATAAGGTATGTTACAGTGAAACCTGTCTATAATGGTCACATCTGGGACCTGAGGAAAGTGACCTTATAGGCAGATGGCCTTTTTGTCCAGGTTTAGATCTATAGAAAGTGTCATTTTGGGGTTAGGAAGAGTGGCCGTTGTATACAGATGGCTGCTCTATAGAAGTGGCCACTAATAGAGGTTTGACTGTACATCTGTTTGATATAAATGACTGCATGGGTTGACCATCATCATTTACTGTTTTTATCCTCACAGTGTCACTCAACATCTATATTACCAAGTTTGCACCGTTCACTTCGCTGCTTGTTATTGTAGCAGATAGAAATCACATTGATCATTAGCTAATAAATTGCATAGTTAACAAAATTAATGAAGTGATGAAACAGTTTTAAAATAGAAATAACACAGCCGTATAAAAAGCTTTGAAGGAAACCAAGATCATTCCAAGTGAGAGTCACAAAACAATAGTGCAAAATGCAATGAGATAGCGAATGAGCCTTGACATCAGACAATGGTAGTGTACAGATGATTCAATTTAGTTTGACAGAAACCACCTCTGTTAAAAACAATATTTGTCACGAGACCATTTTGGATTTGTCCTCCGGCTGAACATTTGGCTGAACATTTTGTTCTATCAATTGTGTTTTTGTGTCTTTTCTAGTGTCAGACTTGGACCAATCATGCTGATGAATGATGCAGGAAGCTCAACAAGGGCAAGCAATGCCGCTGAACAATGTTATTGCCCAGAAGGATATAGCCGCCAATCATGTGAGGTCTGTGACAAATTTCTACGATGTTTTCAATAGTTCAACTTCCTTTGATTTCTTTTCTCTTTTCTCATCTTCACAACAAGCTTCTGTATGCAGTCAGACCTGTTAGAACTGGTTAGAACTGGTTTTCAATAAAAATGTCCAGGGATTGACTCCTACCACATCCAACACATAGATCCATTGTAAGCTGTTTGTTTTGACTTGTCAAGCACAGTAAGGGAGACAAGACATTGGCGATATTTGGATCACCTTTAATGAATAACAAGACATAGGTAGTTATACCTTTTTGACAAGATGGTCTCTTGACATGGGTGGTCCCTTGAAAAGGTATGGGTCTACCTCTTGACACAGGTGGTCCCTTGAAAAGGTATGGGTCTACCTCTTGACACTGGTGGTCTATTAGAAAAAGTATGGATCTACCTCTTAACACAGGTGGTCCCTTAGAAAAGGTAAATTTCATGTTTTTTTTTTAACCTTAAAAGAGCATTTGAAAGTGGTCGTTGAAGACGGGTGGTCAGTAAAGCAGGTTAGATTGCATTAACATCAATCCATAGTAGATATATTCTGATCTTTTTTCTGTTTTAAAAGCTTTTCAATGGCACTATACAAGGTTGTTGTTCCACTTGTCATACACACAGCAATAATGAAATGATGCTGATATAGATGTTGCTAAATGAAATTTAGGTGAGGTTAAAATCACGCCATAGTGTGCGCTGCCCTCGCATTAGGAATCGAGGCTAGCCTCTTAATCAAACAGGTAGTGGATAGCTGTAACAGGAGCAGTATCAGATCATTCTTGCTAACGCCAGCCAGCTGCTAGTCACGATTGACGTACAAGAATTCACGCTCCTACCAGGCTGATTGAATCCCAGAAAGAAACTAAAGGAGAACCTGTGATAAGGTACCACCTGTCTTAAAGGACCACCTTTCCCAAAGACCACCTGTCTTCCCAAGCCACATATCTTGAAGACTACCTGTCTCAAGGAACCACCTGTCTCAAACGGTCATCTGTCTTAAAGGACCACCTGTTTTGGGTGACCGCTCGTCTAATTAAGGAACCGCCTTTCTTAAGAAGCCATCTGTCTCAAATGGCCATCTGTCTCAAATGGCCATCTGTCTCAAATGGCCACCTGTCTTAAAGGACCACCTGTGTTAGGTGACCACTTGTCTAATTAACAAACCATTTGTCCTAAAAGACCACCTGACCATCTTTGAGTATGTGAGGTCTCCTTGAAGGATAAAACAATGAAAAATACCTGCTTTAAAGGAATTCATACTTTAAGTGATTGCCTATCTTAACAGCAGTTTTCATTGATCTGGTGGCAGTGTCATCAAGCACTTGTGCCAGCATCTAGACAACTAATCAGCTTCCTCCATCAGTCACTAGTCACAATAAGTATCTTGTATTTTCCAATGTTGTTCCCTTGTAGTCTGTACTCTTAGCCTTCGAACGAGCCTGCCATCCACCAACATATCTGCCACTATTGAATAATAACCGTCATCAACTTCCTTGCATGTATATCTATACCTACAATATACATCTTCCATTATCCTTATTGCGGTTGCTAACAATGGTTTTAGCAATATACTTAGCATGGTATTGTTGGCACAGTAGGTTTTAGCTAAACCTGATATTGATTTTGTAGCACGTTTCTTAGCAACCTGGTTTAATACCATTTAAATATTATGTATTCTAGATCTCTTGTAGAGCACCGTTGAGGAGCATTGCTCGTTAGGGCGCTTAGAAATACTCAATTTACAATTACAATTACTGAGTAAGATAATCCAAAGTACTCTCTGCTCTGTGTATGCCACTCTTTTACACGCCACGTGAAGCATCATTCTATGTGTTTTTGTATACAGCGGTGCTCTATTGGATTTAAACGAGACACTGGCAATGGTTCGTTGAGCTCTGCACCTTGTATTCCTTGTCAATGCAATAACCACTCTGTCAACTGCAATCAGTATTCAGGACAATGCTCGGTGAGTATTTTCTGACTGATGTAATTTGTTAATTTTGCTAATCAGATCAATTCACATGATTTAATTTTCAGTTATTATTAATTTTTTAATTCTATGTTCCTTCTTGTTGGATGTTTTGGAAGTTTTACAAATCGTAAACAGTTTTCAACTCTTTTGTGAAATGCCGTGGTTATATATATTGCCTAAAAATAAACAATGAGCCAATCAGAAACAAGAACAGAGTCGAAATGTGACATGCCATTTGATAAATAATCATCATCATGGACGCTGCAGTAACCAGCAGTGGAATATTGCATCATCTGCTTTAAGTGTGACCAGGCTGATGTGTGCAGAGTCAAGCATCAGTAACACGTTTGTCATACAGGTTTGCTATTCATGCATATACAACATCCATATTTTCATAGTTAAATTAGTAACGTTGGGAGCATCAAATTAACTATAGGTAATCACTGCTGACCCAATTGTTTGTTTTAAGAGCAGTCTGGTTTTATTAAACGAAATGATACTAGCTAAAACAAAGCATGCAGAAAAACTCTGAGGACATCAAAGTCTGATTTTGGTAAACGGTTTTGTTTGTGCTATCCATGGTTTTATTAAACGACAACAACTGTATTATAAATATCCAAATATATGACATTGATTATATTGTCCTGCATTTCTTTATTCCAGAGCTGCTCTGGATTCACACATGGGCCACATTGTGAGAACTGTCTGGATGGTTACTATGGCAATGCCAGTGTGTCCAGCTGCAAAGCTTGTCCATGCCAACAACCAAGAACTCAAAGGTACAAACACAGCTCTGACTGTTTTTCAGGTGCTAGGTTTAAGTATATGTGTACATGATTGAAAATGCTAGATTTCCAGGGCTGGATCAGCTACCTTTTAAAAGTAACTAGCTACAGCTACAAGCTACTTTCGTCAAAAAGTAGCTAGCTACAGCTACAGCTACTCTCAGCAAAAAAAGTAGTTAGCTACAGCTACAAAATACTTTTCATGAAAAAGTAACTGTTGAAAAGCTACTGTTCCGAGCAAATAAAACATAAAAATAAATAAATGTGCTGTCAACACCTTCCTATTGTGAAATGTTGCCGTCTATGCAGGCGGTCTGCCACGAAAATCGCACCAATTGAAAATAGGCGAGAACACCTGCAGGTAGCGGTATTTCTTTGTATCGCTACTCGCTACCGCTTCGAGAATTAGCTAGCTACCGCTACTAGCTATACTGTTCAAAAAGTAGCGAGTTACCACTACAGTTACCAAAAAAACTAGCGGTTACTTTTATTTTGCTACTTTTAGCGAAGCTACTTACATCCCTGTAGATTTCTAACTATAACTTTTGTGACATTCTGCTTAATTTCAACTTTATATTTGCCTATTTAAAGCTTCCAAAAGACCGTTTATTGAAATTTGTCTGACTTAATCATTGCTTAATTGACCCTTTAGTACCGTTGACATTTGTTAGTTTCCTCATTCTCATACAACTAACGGATGCAATGTCAGGCTTCTTTGAATCCGAGGCAAGCTGATTTAGCAAAGTCATTATTGCAATTGGAATTAACCCGGTGGGAATAGTACACTAGAGATGTCATTAAAAGGTTATCACAAGGGTCGATGTGTTTTGATTGCTTGATCCAACACGTGGGATGTAGGGTGACATGAGAAAAGCATCAGAAACACACACAAGTCCCTCCAGTATTTTAGCATTTCGATTGGTTCATTAATTAGTTTTTATCTGCGTTAATTCACCCATTGCATTCAATGAGATTTTTATCAACTGGCTCATGCATTGATGCGCAAGCGACAAGCGTATGCATTGCAAAACAATCAAATCATGTACACTGTTACTAAATTGGAAGATGAGATGCTGATGTCGTCGCAAAAGACATAATTGCTAGGGAGGTGATCGTCATGATGCTAAAAAATCCCTACATGACAATTTTGGTGCACCTTGCTTCTTACATCACATAACTTGCTTCAAGAACCTGTAGTGGCTGACGCGCGGTCTGTGTGAACTCAATGTCGTCATTTTGTAGTCACGTGATTGTAAGAATATGTAGCTGTGTCATCCTGTAATCTTCTTCTTTGCTGTCTGTACTTCGTTGTGTTAGCAACTGTCTGTCATCTTATCTACGCTGTGTCTCACGACATAGAGCTCTGGAACCAACAACCATATGTACTCATTGGAACTCTGCCGTCTCTCCCTGTTTTGGGACCAGCAGCTTGTCTCCCAAATATATACTTATGTGGAATGCGAAAGCCTCAATCTCCATCTCTCGTCTCTTCGTCCTCCACAAACCTACTTGTCAACAGTTCTAGCAGCTTTTATAATATTTTACCTAGTGTTCTGGTTTCACCAGTAACAACGTTAGCTGGGCTAAAAATATGCAGATAGAAAATTGGTATAGAAGATTAGTTTGGTAGAGCCAAAAATAATTTTTCAATTGAAGTTTCTGAAAACTAAAGAGTAAAGGAAAACTAGTTTGGTAAAACTAAAAATTATTTTTGAGTAAAATAGTCTCAAATTAAAGACAAACGTAAATTTAGTTTCTTAACGCAAAGTAATTTAGTATGCTATTTATGCCCCTGCTTGTATGTAATTTTATGTGTCTATCATCTACTGACTTTAGTTTTGCATTTGTTTAGCAACCATTGTGATGAGGTTTCACCTAGCAATGTCAAATGCCGCAACTGTTCTGTTGGATATGAGGGTGATCTATGCAACACGTGAGTGTGATTATCAATCATATATCATTCCTCTATGATCTGATTATATATATTTGAAGAGTTTTTGTGTTTACAAAACTTGTGAAATGGACTGTTTTGATGATGTTTTAAGAAAAATAGCCAAAATATTTGAAGCGATTTTCTAAATATTACGACAGTGTTATATAATTTTTATAACACGGCTTTGTCAGTTGATAGTGTTATGAGGAAGCTACATTATGCATGTGTAAGCAATTGATCGCTAGGTAACGGGGTTGCGGAACTTGTCTCTTTTATAGCCAAGCACCAGTTGCTTTAATAAGCAGCAGAAAAGCTACAATTGCAACCAATAAAAAAATGGATTGGTGGAGAATAAAATTGATCCTTGCTTTTAGTATAGAATGTAATCTATATGTACTAAGTATGGATTGCGATGCTAAATTTACCGAAGAGTACACACTTCCAGGCTAAGTGCTGTAGATTCACGAACTAATGCAATTATTCCACAAGAGCACAATATTGGTGCACAAACGATCATGTGACATATACAATTATGATATAGCCAATCAGGGCACTAGAAGATGGTAAAGACCAATTTCAAGGCGTGGTGTTGTGGCAGGTTTATTGTTGCCTAGTGATTGCATGGCAATGAGGTTGGCCAGTCGCCTATAGATGTGGCATGTCATGGCTGAAGTAAAACTTGGCTAAACATTTTTTTCAGCCTGTATTTTAAAAAGACACCCTTGGCTTATGTTTAGTGGTAGTCAACGTTTTTTTGCCTTGCTATTGTTTTCAGTTGCTCGGTTGGCTTCTTTGGGAATCTGTCCATCTCAACTGAGACATGCAAGTCCTGTTTTTGTAATGACAATTCATACATGTGTGACAACATCGCTGGAAAATGCTTCAATTGCCAAAACAATACAGCTGGTGACCAATGCCATATCTGTGATCGTGGTTGGTATGGCAATGCTGCCAATGGATCATGCCAAGGTTAGCATTACAGGGTGGCTAGCTAAAAATATTATTTTTCGGAGTTTTTATGGTCAGTTGATCAAACTCAGTCTCAATTCATATTAAGATGCATAGGTAGGGTGATTCACTATAAGCTGGAACCGTGTGAAGTGCATGTGAAAATCGCTTGAAATTGTGTATAAACGATTTGAAAATCGGTTGACAACTGTGCATAAACGATGTGAAAATCACTTGAAAGCTGTGTGGAATTGTGTGGAATTTCACTTATCACATGGTTTATCATTCATTTGTAAAGTCACATCGTTTTACACATGGTTTCAACTATTGCTTGTTATGTCACACAGTTTTTGGGATGTATTGTTCCCATTTTACATGATTTTCACGCATGTTTGGATTTGTAGTGATTTCTGGCATATTGAATATAAACGAAATTGATAATTTTGACAGCCAAGAGCAATAGTTCAAGTTGACAGTCGTATAATTAAATAATTATGATGAATGAGCTTCAATGAAAACCATTTCTGGTAACACCAAACATGGCAGAGGTCCATATCACCTGTATCGCAAAATGCATTTGTAATGAAATTGGTCAATTGACTTTTACCCACGTTCACGTGTGTCAACTTTAATCGTATGTTGTTTTTACCATTAATTGTTTGTTGTTTTACCATTAATTGTTTGTTGATTTTACTTTTCATTTCTTGTTGTTTTTACCATTAATTGTTTGTTGTTTTATTGTTAATTGTTTGTTGATTTTATGATTGATTGTTTGTTGTTTTTACCATTAATTGTTTGTTGATTTTACCATTAATTGTTTTTTTTTATCCTTAACTTGTTTGTTGATTTTATCCTTAACTTGTTTGTTGGTATATCCTTCATTGTTTGTTTTTTTTTATTATTATTTGTTATCTTTAGGTTGTGCCTGTGATCCTGTTGGCTCTCTTCTGGCAACTTGTAATTCGTCAACAGGACAATGTCCTTGCAAGCCAAATGTCGAAGGAAAACTCTGCTCACGTTGCCAGGTTTAACTTGCAGATTTAGTTGCATTTATTTTGACTGTGAGCATCTGCTGATGTCGTGTTCACTGAGTTACTTTCTATGTAGTTTATCTTTTTGATTGATCTTCCTCTTGATGTATCATGCTACAATTTGATTTTCTGATGTTTTCAAATGTTGTTTCTATACAGAATTGATTGAAGCGTTCCGTTCTTCATAAAATATTAATTCATAACGCAAATTCACTACAGGTGATGTCTTTGATAGACGAACTATGAAAAAGAATAGCGAAATGATCTGGAGACAAAAGTCATGGTTTGATCAGTGTTTCTCCATCAGTCTGGTTAGAGGAAATGCGTGCTGTATCACCAATGCTATTCCAAGGACTAGTTTTAGATGTAAATTAGGGTATTTAATATTGATATTTCAATGCAGAACTAACTCTATTGTACATTGTTTGAAAAATAAACATCATCATCTGAATTCCCAACAAAATCTCTTCTGATGAAAGTCGTAAATCATTATTAAACTCATCCCCATAGATTAGTTGTTTGGCAGTGGTGCTTGGTTTGGTGAGAGCTGCTTACTTGCAACTGGCTGCAGAGAGGGGAGCTACTTAATTGCCAATAGCCGTAGCTGCGATGGAAACCTGTCACCATAACCAAGCATCAGTCACACTGCTAAGTCAGTGGAAATCCTAGAGATTCTTACAATCTCTTCTGATGAAAGTCGTAAATCGTTATAAAGGCTAATCTTCGATCATAGCATTAAACTTTGTCGTTTTTATAAGATTTGGGATTCTGTCTTCAACAGGTCGGCTCATTTGGTTTTAATAATGAAACAGGGTGTAGTCTTTGCAACTGCAATGTGTTTGGTTCATTATCACGACAATGCAATGGTACTGGAGCATGTGTCTGCGATGGCAACTCAATTGGATTGAAATGTGACCAATGTGCTCCACTGATGTTTGGCTTGCCTTTTCAAAGCTGCCAAGGTAAACTTTTTCCGAGTTCTTTTTCTCGTTTACTGAAATAACAGTTATTGTCCAGACTTGCTGAAATAAACGTACAAGAGTCACTGTTGTGTATTCTTGGGCCTTGTTTTCACTATGAACTGGAACCATGTGAAATCCATGTGAAAATCGTGTGAAAAACCGTGTGAATTTCACATGGTTTTAGAATTTTCACATGGTTTCTTATCTAAACAAAAAGGTGCTGAGAAAATTCACATGGTTTTTCACATGGTTTTTCACATGGTGTTTGAAATTTCACATGGTTTTTCACATGGTGCTTCCCTTTTCACATGGTTTTCACATGGTTTTCACATGGTTTTGGATTCATAGTGATTTTGGACTATCATATTCTAAGCTCCCAGTCAGTTTTTCATGTAAAAATTGTTTTACAGAGTGCTTCCGTTCCTTCTGCTTTCAAGTTGAACAACAGAACAAACACATGAAAGCATGCATTTCATTTAACAGTGTACAAGTCTTACTTCAAGTGGCAGACAACTTATCTTTTTTCCAGTTGATCATATCATTTCCAGTTACTGTTGGAGGTTTTGAAATCTCTTTTTCAAAGTATTTAAGCCATGAGAACCACATGTAGTCTGCATCTCGGATCCCACTTTGAGGAAGGGTGCAGTCCTGTCCCGCACATCTGTTACCCCAATTCAGGGGGGAATAATCAGATGGGGAGGGGAGAAGAGGGGAAAATGAGAAAGAAAAACACTAGAAATAAAAATAACGAGGGAGAAGAAGGAAGGAAAGAGGAAAAAGTGGAAGGGAAGCTTGAGAATCCGCTCTTGGATTGCAAAACATTGCTCAAATCCATCAGACAATTGTACTACGGAACATGGGTATTGCATATTTCGAAGTAGGATTAATAAAGCAAACTGTTTATTAAAACAAAATGTAAATTTAGAAAATTGATTGCTAAAAAGTAACATGTAATTGCATTGGCACATTCAATAATAACCTGGTTCAAGAACGTTAATTATGTATTTTAGATTTCTGTTGAGGAGCACTGTTCATTAGGGCATGTATAAATGCTTATATTACAATTTAAAAAATGTAATTTTCCAATTGTTATGATCGAATGAAACTCGTTATATTTTAATTGCTTGTTAATTGTTTTTAATCATAGTTTTAGGTGTAGGCACCGTTTTAATAATTATGTAAATTTACAATAGACATTAGACATGTAAATAATTCACGCATATAATACCTTGTAATTACATTGAGTTTTAAATATATGATCTTCCATTTTTATTGTTATGGTAACCTATTTGCTTTTCAGATTGCAGCTGCAATGTAACTGGTTCAATGAATTCCTCTTGTCACATTGTTGATGGCCAATGTTATTGTCAGCCTGGCATCACAGGACGCATTTGTAACCAGTGTATGAAGCAATACGTCAATTTCTCTAATGCAGGATGTGATGGTATGTACTTTTATCCGAGTGTAAACTCCTTACTTCATCAGCATCATCATCTCAGTCGGGCATGCCCAAATCCTTAGCCAGCTTCCGCTGCTATTCTCTGTTGGACATTGTATTACTTACTTTGTAACTTTGCATTGTTTTAAGACATCAAAATGGGATAGAAATGAACCATATCCTTCTTTGTATATATTGTTCATTTGTTCCAGTTGGTGATAATGTTATGAGTCCCCTTTGATTAGTTTATGTCATTATTGTTCGTTAATTTTAATTTTATCACAATATTTTAAATTTTGCTTTGTTCTACTGTATTCTGAAATTGAAGGAGTAGGCTTTACAATTCATTAGCTTCATTTTTGACAATTCCATTTTAATTCTAGCTTATTGATGACTATAATTACTAATGTTGGGAATTCCTAGTGTGATGAATACTCGATATGTTACACATTGCTTGTTACTCTTATAATAATTTTNTAGAAAACAGTGTGAAAAACCATGTGAAAAGGACACTTTTCACATGGTTTTTCACATGATTTTCACATGGATTTCACATGGTATCAGTTCATAGTGTGTTATGGTATCATATTTGCTTTTCAGATTGCAGCTGCAATGTAACTGGTTCAATGAATTCCTCTTGTCACATTGTTGATGGCCAATGTTATTGTCAGCCTGGCATCACAGGGCGAGTTTGTAATCAGTGTATGAAGCAATACGTCAATTTCTCTAATGCAGGATGTGATGGTATGTACTTTTATCCGAGTGTAACTCCTTATTTCATCATCATCATAGTCTCAGTCGGGCATGCCCAAATCCTTAGCCAGCTTCCGCAGCTATTCTCTGTTGGACATTGCATTACTTACATTGTAATTTTTCATTGTTTTAAGACATCAAAATGGGATAGAAATGAACCATATCCTTCTTTGTATATATTGTTCATTTGTTCCAGTTGATGATGATGTTATGAGTCCCCTTTGATTAGTTTATGTCATTATTGTTTGTTAATTTTAATTTTATCACAACATTTTAAATTTTGCTTTGTTCTACTGTATTCTGAAATTGAAGGAGTAGGCTTTGCAATACATTAGCCTCATTTTTGACATTTCCTTTTTAATTCTAGCTTATTGATGACTATAATTACTAATTTTGGGAATTCCTAGTGTGATGAATACTCGATATGTTACACATTGCTTGTTACTCTTATAATAATTTTAGAACAATTTAACTATTTTCATTAATTAGCAAAGGGTAAATTGTAATGCAATTAACTACTGTTGAAGTAACAGGTATTTCCCCAACAAAATTTTTTTTTAATGTTCATTTTGAGTTACAGAACAGAAACATGGTGGGAAGCTGTACAATTGTAGCATCTGTTCCACACCCATGTCTTTTTGTTATATTTTAACAAAAAGTGGGAGAGACAAGTAGCAACTATACATTGTGTTGGACTCAAATTCCATACTTTATCCTTGCCTATAGCTTGTCCTGAATGCACACAGCTGCTTCAAAGAAGGTTAGATGCTATGAAAGTCATTACAGCCACGTTAGCAGTGGATTTCACTGCCATTGCCAATTTGACAAGATTGGAAGCACATCTAACAGATTTGAAGTCAAGAATAGACGATGTACAGGTATCAATGTGGAGTGCTGTCATTCTGTTTTAATCTCTAGACAAATCTCCAAAATAAAGTTATCAATATTTATCAACCTAGTACGCAATTAATGCTGCTAAACATGTGTTTCAAGCCTTCTCGATTTATCTTGTGGGATGTCTTTTTGGAACAATCAGACAAATTTTTGCTATTTAATTGGTCAGTTACTTCCATACAACATGTCTACTATTGGCCACCCACAGGAAAGGTCAAATCAATGTGTTTCTTACGAAAGGGTGGACATTCTGTAGATTTGTAATAGCAAATTGTTCTGTATAGTCAAATAGCAAAGGAACATTATGGGACTTAGCTAGAGAGGCCATCATAAGCATTTGATGTTTCAATACACGTGCCTCTTATAACAGGTTTGACTGTGCAGTGTAACACCATTAATACCACAACCTGCTTGGTATGTCTTCCGTTTGAGAACCAAGCTCTATCCGAATCGATCATCTATTTGCACGACCCGCTTATTATCACTGTTTTTGACCGGAAGACCATAGTGATATTAACAAGGTGCACTGTATTGTTCATTAAGTAATTAAATTTGTGCAGGTTACAGTTGATTATGGATTTATCTTTGAATTATCTTGTAGATGGCAAGAAGAATGTATGATGCAAACATCACAACTGTCAGAATTGGTTTACAAAGCCTTGAATCATCCAAACTGAATGATTCAATCATTGCTTTACTAAGTTCCGTAAGTCTATATTGAAATCATTTAAGTCAATATTGCTTTGCATTACAGTGAAACCTGTCTATAATGGTCACCTCTGAGACCTGAGAAAAGTTACTTTTATAGACAAGTGGCCTTTCTGGCCAGATTGATTTCATAGAAAGTGTCACTTTGGGGTTATGAAGAGTGGCCTTTATACACAGGTGGCAGCTCTATAGAGGTGGCCGCTAATACAGGTTTGGTTGTATCATAGTCTTGTCTGCAAGTTTACCTTGTAAGGAGCTTTACATGTTGCACAGGCAAATGCGTTTTTTATCCCATCAGATGAAGTCCCAATCTTGATTATGTTCCCCATTACAGCAGTCGGATTTCATTTTCCATGTTGCCTTACCTAATTTACTTCACTTTACAATGTCCTAACTTACTACTTTATAGATAGATAGAGTTTTATTTCTGACATAATTAACAGCTTTAATGGCATGCTGAAGTTTTACTATTCACTGAAAAATACATATTCCGCATCTGTTTGCAATGGAAGTGTAAGTTTAATTAAACCCTTCAATAAATAAACACACCAATAATTCTCTCCTTCAAAATTATCTCCTAAAAAATATTTTGTCCTCGGCTCTGGCTTCTCGCTCAACTCACTGCCCACACATAATAAGAAGGTCACTCCTTTCAATTGACGAAGCACTCTGCTAATGCATGTCAGGATGCAAGTGTTTTCAGTCACATGATTTTGAGCTGAAATCTACTATAATGACAGCCAAGAACAATCCTTGAAATTGACCATCATTGATAAGAGTATAGATGATTGCGTTTCAAACAAAGAAATTTTCTGGTATTTTCAACTGTGACAGAGGACAAGTCACTTACATGTTGAAATGCATTGGAGTTGTGCATGGAGTTTGTTATGCTATAAATTAGCTGTTGAGATTATTTAATGCTGGATTACTTAACCCTTGTCCTGCTCGTAAAACTATTTAAAGGAAGACTTGAAGTCTCTTTGCCAATTGCTGACTGGTTTCTTGCTAAGGACTAACTATCTGATTGCTTGTTTGTTGCTACTTTTGACTTGTTTCGAAAATGTGTATACACGTCAATAGCAGGACAAGGGTTAATACAAAGCATCTACAGGAAAAATATTATTATCAATCCTTAGATGTTGACTGGACAGAGGTACGTTGGTTAGTTTCAATGTTCCCATGTTTTACTTTTTCAGTCAATGCAATGTATGGTTGGAAGTCAGCAACTGGTCAATCTCTCTTTGGCTGAAGTGAACCGTTTGAGGCAAATCAAACAGAACGCAACTGATGTAGCTCACCATACTCTCAGTAGGTCATTGTAAGATTATTCAACAAATTTATCATTATATAATCAACCCACATAGTATTCCTCCCCATTGTAGTTCTGTTGTTTTGAAGACTAGTGCGAGTTACACGCCGATGCGAGTTTTGCAAGGGTGATGAGAATTTGACTAAGTGGTTGTCTGAATGGGAATAGAGTAGGCTGCAGAGCGCTTGCTTGAGTGCAATTGAAATTGATACTATCTTCAATGTAAATAATTAGTTAAAAAGTAAATAGAGTAAACATTAATCTAAATAGAATAGTTATACTTCTATTATTCTACTCTATTATATAGAGATCCATCCTATTTCAAATTGCAGCCATTTGGCCGCAAACTATTTACAGTTTGTGCCATCTTGATCCCGTGCAAAGATCACTGTACTTTTTTGTACAGTACACGACATTTCTCGTCAGTTTCAGCTCTTGCCACATCAGGGCTATCTAGTGCGAGTTAAAAACTGATGCGAGATTTGCAAATGAGTGAGGAAAATTTGGCTACAATAATATAATACATGATTGTCTGAATGGGAATAGAGTAGGCTGCAGTGTAATTGAAATTACTATTATTCTATCTGGATGATGATGATGATGGAGCAAACTGTATCAGACATGGAGAGCTAATTATCCATACAGTTCCCAACACAGCTTCACGCTCTCACATCCAGATAATCTCAGCAAATTTCAAACGCGGTGGATGTTGAAACAGCATACACAGTTACTCTGATCAACGGCGTTGCAGGCATCCTCATTTTGTTCATCATCATCTTTTATTTTACTCTGATATTCGATAAGCAACTGAATGCTTTTTTTCATGGAGTAGATACACGGGAATAAATGGGAATGGCACCATCATAATACACAGCATAGAAAAATATTTAAATTGGAAAAGAATTGAAAATTTACAGATAGAGCTGAACAACGTAATACTAACATACAGTAGCTTAACAGTGAGATTTTAAACAGTCTAATAACAGCAGCGACGAAGAACAAAGGGACATCAAATCACGACGAAGGCACAACCGCAACAGGCAAAATCTTTGTAGCGCTGAGACATAATGCAATAAATATTGCAGGAGTCTTCAAATACAGTCCATGACTAACACTGGCGACATCTTAAAGCCGAGTGAAAAGTCAATTGCTCATCTTGCAGAGAAACGCTGTAAAACCCGGTTGCTTGTGCAACAACACAGGCTTGTCCACAACAATCGCAAATGCGCCAACGTGATCCAAACTCCATCAATCGAAGCGGACTCAAGCAGACTGTTGAAGAAAGTGGTAATCTAGTGATCCTCTATGAAGTAGACATATATTTGTGGTAGTTGTGAGCCTCATGTAGACAGCAAAACAGGCAAAGTAACACAGCGATTCCGATTCGACGAAGCACTTCGAAATGACTCGCAACGCGGAACTTGAGATGATGTCTTCGAAATTCGAATCGTCTTCTTGCGGGGCTACTATTGTTTCACGTTTCTCTCGCTATTGTGAAGCATTGTTATGGAAATGAGCCAGCCCCAACCGTTGAGCATTTCCTGTGCGGTCGAGCCGGGCTTTGAATGAGCGAAGCAAACGTTACATTTTCGCCCCGCGTGGCGCGCTTTTGCCAAAATACGAAAATATTCCTCAGTGGTTGATCCTTGTTGTCTTGCGGACATTTTGATATATGTCTTGCACAGATTGGTTTCGAATTGCGCGAGTTTTTCGGTCATATACGCACAGACAGACGGACAGATAGACAGACAGACATCAGGGCCATTTATATAGAGATTCTATATAAAACACTCTAGATTTTGAATTATATGCGGGAATTCTAGAGATCAGCTAACTCGTATGCAATTACGTGATTTTCAATAGTTCTGAAAATGACTTTCAGAGAATTCAAAGCAAATGACAACAATAGACATACGATCTGGAAAGGTTTGGTTAACGATGCTAGCTGATTAAAATTGCTCTGTTAATTCACAAATATGATCATTTGATATTTTGCAGGGTTTTAAAATCAATTTTAATTTCACATTATAGGATTTTTAGAAGAAACCACATATTTTAATGTTTATTAGAGGGTTACCATATTTAGCGAGTGTGTTTTGATTGCCTGATCCAATTCCAAGCATGTGGGATGTAGAGAAACACGAGAAAGCATAAGAAAACACATGCCTTGCTATTCTTTTAATTTTCATTTATTTTATTTTTTTCTTTCATTTTTTTTTCATTTTCTTTTATTGTTATTACCTTATCATTATTATTATTTTTATC
>OFHS01000177.1:0-55270 GCA_900245855.1 Calvadosia cruxmelitensis
TGGACTAATTAATATCCACCCGAATGCGAAGCAACGACGCTGGACGCAGCTGCGTTAGCAGCGCGGACCAGCTAGTATCTAATATTTTTCATAAGATTGACGAAGTAAACATGTTGACCTTCAAAAGTGACATGTAAAAGAGATGTTGATTGGCTTATCCAGTAAAATAGATTTATCACACAAAACCATGTTTTCATTTTTCACTACTGATTGTCCAAAATCTAATAATACATTGAAGCCTGTCTGTAATGGTCACCTTTGGGACCTGAGAAAAATGACCTTTATAGGCAGATGGTCTTTCTGTCCAGGTTGATTTCTATAGAAAGTATCATTTTGGGGTTATGAAGAGTGGTCTATAGACACAGGTGGCTGCTCTATAGTGGTGGCCGCTAATACAGGTTTGACTGTACTGTGGTACCTTCAATGACACCGCTTTTCGTTTTTTGCTTGACAAAAACAATATCTGTAAGTTGGCAACTGCTCGAATTATGAAATTATATCAAGAGAAGATCTCTCTAAGTCTCCAGCCCGTCTTTATTGATTGTGTTTTATACTTAATAAAATCTGGCTTTAAAGACAACAGACTTCCAGGACATGTCGATGCATAATTTGAAAGACAATGTGATACTTTGATTACTTAATTTAATTTTGCTTGATCAATCTCTTTTCAGGTGAGATCTACCAAGGGCATGATAAAGTTGCTGATAAAATGGTCGCCATGAAGCTGGAGTCGGTCAATACGTCAAAACAAGTGTTGAAAATGGAAGTTGCTGTTCTGAAGAAAATTCAAGGTCGGAAATTTAGGATGTTTGTTTACTCTGCAAGTAATGTCCTCATTTAGCAAAATGTAGTTTATTTCTACCAAACGGTTGTTTTATCCAATAGGGACAAAGCATGTGCTTTAGGCCTTCAGTTAGGGTGGGCAATTTCCAATGGCAGTTTCGAGTACTCGGATGTACAATATTTAAATACTGCAATGTGTAATCAACTGTAGGGAGCTACTGAGTGAATTTTTCCCACTTTGCTATGTGCGAGCAAGAGCACAATCTTTCTGACGTGTGTCAATGGGTGAAAATTATAGCTTCGTAAGTTTCAGGCTAATTAATAGTTGAAGATAGCCCCCCCCCTCCATCCCCCCATAGGTAAATTGGTTTAGGCCCAGTTGACCCCCAAGACGGCCCTCATAGTTCATACCATGTCTGCCTCAATGACCAATGTCTGAACGTCATGTTTCATTTCTGTGCTGTTGGCTACAGGAGCATCAGATGACTTTAGTTGCTGGGTCAAATCAGCAGGCTTTGAATGATTTGCAGCATGTTAGATACATATCAGCGTAATAGTCTTCATGTGACATCTTATAAATACCCTACAAGTCCCTACCGGACAGTTTAATTAGTACAATGGCATCACAGAGCAATGCAGCAGACAAACCCAAAGCGAAGTTCGTATCTGATGCCATGTCAAATCAGACACTTTTTCTAGTCTTCATGTCAGATCCAAAAGAATGGTATTATCATACAGTCAAATCTGTATTAGCATCCACCTTCATAAAACAGCCACCTGCATATAAGGCCACTCTTCATAACCCTAAGATGACACTTTCTATAGAAATCAACCTGGACAGCAAGGCCACCTGTCTATAAAGGTCATTTTCCTCATGTCCCAAAGGTTACCATATAGAAAGGTCTCACTGTATCATGTTGGATCAGATCAAGAACTGCCCTTTCCTATTGCAGGCAACGATCATGTTTGTGAGTTCATCGGTTGTGGACGAAATGATCGCTTCAATTATGTTGTGATGTCTCTGGTCGGTCCCAATTTGGCTGAACTTCGTCGAAATCAGCAAAAAGGAGCATTCACGCATGGAACAATGCTCAGACTGGGTCTTCAGGTCTTGAAATGCATCGAAATTATCCACGAAGCTGGCTTCCTCCACCGTGATGTGAAACCGGTATGACTAGATCTACTCATGGTCACAACTCACAAATGCATCCTGTTATCACCAGCTGATTAATGGACCGTGCTTGTATCTACTCAACAGATCATTATATCTTCAGCTTTTATTTGTATGAGTATGAGTATATATTTAGACCATATCGTAAACGAAATACAAAACAATTGAATACAGAAAGTGTGAATGGCAAGTAAGTTGGTAACATGATATGATCATGGGTCATCCCTTAAGCACAAATTTCCTTGTTTGTTCATTTGTTTATTTAATTTTATTCACATTCAATGTAAAAAAGTTATATATAATCAACTACAGACGCATAAGAGACGATAATGTGAATATAGCAATTAATGGCTGTGCACAGCACTTACCATACGTGAAACCAAGTTAATTACATTTACAAAACTTTGACAGCTGAATGATGACATAGAGAGTTCAATTGGTTGATTACGCGTAAAGGGAAATAGTATTGTCGATAATTCTTCATGGAGGGTTGAACAATGTTCTTCAGCTTTAAATTTGAACAAGGCATCCAATGTTTGTTGTTCCTCTTTGATTTCCAATTGGCAGCTTTATAGGCTGCAGGCCA
The DNA here is from genome assembly GCA_900245855.1 of Calvadosia cruxmelitensis. NCBI lineage: Eukaryota > Metazoa > Cnidaria > Staurozoa > Stauromedusae > Kishinouyeidae > Calvadosia > Calvadosia cruxmelitensis. The sequence continues at coordinate 2,541 of OFHS01000177.1, forward strand.
GTTGCTTGGATTACATATAAGTTTGAATAGTAACCAATACAATGTAACAAATACAATCCCTCCTGGATCTGATGCAGTGAACAAGGGAGCATCATCTTTATTGATGGGACTTTCAAAACAGATGTTATAGACAACCAGATTGTATGTCTTGGTTGCTGTAATTAAGCGATTTATTCTTAGCAGGGGGGCTGATCGGTATTTTCTTGTACATTTCAACTATAAATTGTAGTTGCAAACAATTGATAGTCGATTTAATTTTTTGGGTAGCACTTATCAATTACAAGTCCAAACAACGTTTGTAAAATACTTCCTTAATGATTATGAAAGCCTTGTTTTGTCCTTTTTCCGCAGTCAAACTTTGCGATTGGCAATGACAAAACCAGTAGTCGTGTTGTCTACATGTTGGACTTTGGACTTTCGCGGCAATTCATCACAGCAGATGGCCGTGTCAGACAGGTAAAGGTCTGATTTATTGTACTGATTATTATCATCATTGATACTGTCAAGTATAAAGCATGTTTGTTGTTTTTCACGATGGCGACGGCTTAACTATCGAGTTACACGTGTATAAAGAATCCAGCAGACTTTTTAGTGCCCCCAGAAGCTCTGAGGAGAGTATGTTGCTTTATATCAAAATATGTGAAGTGAACGGTGCATTTTATTTTTCTGACTTATTTGCAGCCTAGACCAGTTGCTGGGTTTCGTGGTACCGTGCGGTATGCGTCAATCAATGCACACAACAACAAGGTAACATTCTACTAGTTTCCTAGACTTGTCCACTTTTCCAATTCCCTCTTTTTGCATGTTTCTTTTTGCTACAGTCTTCTATTTCCTTGTCATGGTTCAATTGTGATGATCGATCGAATCCCTTCTCTCAGTTTCCCTAAGCTACTTAAAATGGGCATTTGCAATAGAATCTCATAAGTTCTACTTCTGCAATCGACGTAAGGTGCTGTTAGATATTTGAAGGATACTACTCTGTTTGTTTGTTTTGTTGCTTGTATATTTAATTTACAGCTCAACATCATTGTTATTGTTCAGTAGAATTAACATTTGTAAGGAATGAAAATAAATGTAACAATGCAGCTATAAATTGGGCAAATACTGGCAACAATCTGCAGCTCTTATATGTAAAGCCAGGATATATCTACTGTGAAACCTGTCTATAATGGTCACCTTTGCGACCTGAGGAAATGACCTTTATAGATAGGTGGCCTTTCTTTCCAGGTTGATTTCTATAGAAAGTGTTATTTGGGGTTACGAAGAGTGGCCTTTATACAAAGGTAGCTGGTAAATACTAAAATATATACAAAGGATTAAAATATTGATTTTTTTAAATTTAGAAGTTTTGTTTTGTGATTGTTGAGTTTGCAAACAGGTCCTTAAAATTGTTTGAAACAATTTGTTTGCTTTGTGACAGGAGATGAGTCGTCGCGATGATCTGTGGTCTGTGTTTTACATGTTGGTGGAATTTTCCCAGGGTGCTTTGCCATGGCGGAAGTTCAAAGATAAGGTCAGACTTGTATGCATTGATTGGCCGATCAATTCATTGCAAGTGCATTTGTGGCTTCCATTGTTTTGTGGTTGCGTCTTTATCCATCAATTGGCTTCACTCTGCTGACCAATGTTGAACGTAATTCGCTTTGAATCACAATATAGTGGTTGGTTTTCAGATGTGTGCTTTCTCTTTGCTAGCAAACTTGGTTTGATAAGCCAGCCTCTTCATAGAACCATAATATGGCGGTCACGGGATGGTTAAATTGTTAACCGACAATGGCATTACTTACTGTACGATGGTATTGGTAACCTTGAGTTGATTTAGTACATCATACAATTAATTGTGGTTTTCCTATGATAATTTTCTCTAAAGCAGCAGATTTTGTGCAATCGTCCAATGGGTCATTGCAGAATAGTTGCCTAGCTCAGGTGGTCACCCAATCCAGGTGGTCGCCCAATCCAGGTGGTCGCCCAATCCAGGTGGTCCTTTTACTAGATTTGACTGGAATTGTATGATGTCGATTATCACATCACGCATTGACAAGATATTTAATAGAATTGTAGGTTTCAGGCTATTCAATCATCCAAGATAGGCCCTCTATGTAATTGCTTTAGACCCTCTTGAATCCTAAGACGGTGCTGGTCATACTGCATCAATGCGTTTGATAATTCATCTCAATCAACATCCCAATTCTCTTATTTGTACCAACATGGGGTAGTTAATATGTTTCAAAAATCTGTGACTTGGGTTTTGTTTACGCAGGAGGAAGTTGGCAAATTCAAGAAGGCTTACGACCACAACCAGCTATTAAAACATCTGCCGACTGAATTCAGCAAGTTCCTTGATCACCTTCAAACACTCGAGTACTCCGATGAGCCAGACTATGAGGTACTGTACAGTGACCTGAGGAAAATGACCTTTACAGGCAGGTGGCCTTTCTGGCCAGGTGGATTTCTATAGAAAGTGTCGGCTGCTTTATAGAGATGGCCACTAACACAGATTTGACTGTATATCCGATCGGTTAGTTTGCATTTGATGACTTTTCATTTCAGTAGAATTCGTCTTTATAGCAGCATGGCATTAGTAGATCGTTTGATAATACTGTACTTAAATGTTTTCACTTTTCACGTTGACTGAACTCACTGGAGCAACGCTCGCGATATTTGTTAACTGCATTCAGTGGAATTGCCTTGTGCTATACTATAGATACTTATGCCGTCACTCACAGCCCTACGATAGCGAGCTCTGCTGTCAAACACCCATCTGTCTATAGTGTTACCACTCTACATGTCTCTTTCTTTCTCAGTTGCTGAGGGGTTGCTTGGCGATGGCCATGACGAAAAAGGCCGTGAAAGACAGCGATCCATTCGATTGGGAGAAACTACCAACCGACGGCTCACTGACAACGACCACTTCGAGCACGCAGGGTCGCTACGTTCCGACGCCACAAGGCCTCAAACCAGACCACGCCCAAGCGGACATTTCCGATCTGCCTCGATCCAGTGTTGTTCTAGCTCATGACGACGACTTCGCAGAAGACGGTAACAACGATAGGAATCACCGTGACAACGACAAACGTCGCTGGAGTGCTGCTGATGCCATGGTCTGTAAACAAACCACCGCCGATGCGGAGCCGATTGATAAGCGCACTTCAACACCTCCTCTTGACGCAGTCTTGGGAAATGTAAGCATATCAGTTGCGAGCATATTGTTTTCTGTTGTGAACATTCTCCAATCGACAATGGCAGTCACTAGGAAATTCAAACTTTTCCCAGTGATACAGTATTATGAAGCAAGCGGTTGTATCCTACATTAAACTACATCACCATACTCATCCCTTTCAGTATAACAAGTAATTTGGCCTCGGTGCTTGGTTGGTGCGAGGACCATTGGCTGCTGCTGCGGGTATTGCTGCTGCTGCTGTTGCCAATTCTGCTGCTGCTTGCGAGCCTGTCACACTCCCTCAACCAAGCACCAGTCACACTGATAAACAGTGGAAGGAGTAACAAACCTGTACTAATATACTAAAGGCCTAAAGCACATGATATCGTCAAGAGAACTTGCTCTAGATCCTCCAGCTGAAAAGTAAACAATTATTTCTTGTGCTTTTGTCCACGCAGATCAAACCGAGAACTGGACTGTCCCAGATCCCCGTGTTGGATGGCTCCAAATTGTTGGCGTCGAAGAAGAACCCTCCAGTTGGTTCAGCGACCGTTGATCGCAAACCGGAACGTGAAATCGTTGCCGCTGTTGTGGCCGACCTCCATCGGAGCGGAACGACCAACGACACGAGGGACGATCAATGCGATGAACAGTTGGTCCAGTCTCCTAATGCGGTAGAAGCAAATGGCATGACGAGAGAGAGGCTATTTCTAAATGCCGTCCTCGAAGACATCAGGCGAAGTGGCGACGGAATTCATCTCGAGGATGGCAATCCCGTCGGGAAATGCCACGAAGATCACGTACCCTTGAACGAAGATCAGATCATGACCTCGTATGCGGGTGAGCACGTAGAAGAGCATCACCAACAGCCTCCTTGTGACTCTTTAGATGGCGATGATGCTGTGGAGGGCTGGGAACGAATTGCACCGTCTACTTCGCGAACATTGAATAACGCAGAAGGCAAAATGGCTGATTTCATCTCAGCCGTTGTCTCTGATATTCGGAAGGGCGATCGAATGCAAGTAAATACTATTCAGATTGGATTGCCAACTGCTGAAGAAGATGACCGCGCGGGCGAGGAGGAGTTGGAACTCAACCGCGTGACGAATGGAGGGAATTTGGGTCAATCTCAAGACAAGAAGACAACGGTTGTGAGTGAGGGTGATGGACAGTTGCTGATTGGTTGTTATGCGAACAGCGGCAGGAGTTATTGCCATGACGAAGTAGAACGAGTTTCTGATCAAGCCGCACTTTGGATGACCCACACGATTCATGATGACCGATCGGCGACCGCAGCCAACGACAGAACGTTTGACGTCAGCCGCCAAGGCGTCTCCCCTCTGACGCCGTTGACAGACAACGAAGACGTTGAGAGCGTCGAAGATCCGCGTCGTGAGGACCAAGCGACCAGAGACCAGCCAGATGCGTCTTCAGCTCAGACGCAGTTTAGCGATACAGCAGCGGCAGAGGTACACATGCAGCAATCGGACGACGTTGGCGTTGTGCCGTCCACAGTGGCAGTAGGCGACATTGTCGATCAGGCGTCCGGCGCAATCGTTCTCCACCCTAGACCTCCTCCTGGAAAATGTCTCTTTCCTCCTGTCTTTGGAAGGTAAGGCTTGTAGTGTGGAGTTCTGCTGTTGTTATGATCATATCGTGTTGCCTGTGAGCCGTCCATCCTCCTTATGTTGTGTGCTCCAATGTCTCTTTCTTTTTCCCTTTCGTCAGACTGCGTCTGTTCAAGCAACTAGGACGACTGGCATCTAGGCCTTCACATCACAATAACCTCAGATGAGAATGCACTGCAGTCATGCCATCACCACGAGCGCCCTCCACGAAGCCTCGTCCTTATGGTCTGTTCGCCTCCACTGCATGCGATGCACTCAATTCCATGCTAACATGAAGGTGAGTGAGACACGCGAACCTCGTTTAGAATGGGATTGCATCCTCATCTGTATGGCGCTACATCTGCAGCTTTTGTTTTCAACTGGATCACGATGCCTCCGTGCTGGATTGTAGCCATTGCATGCACCCACAGGGAAGAATTCACTGACACTAATTCAAGCTAGATGTTTCAAGTTCTTAGCTGCTCATTCCAATAACCCACGTGTGTGGGATGGGTGTGTTATAATTAATAGCAACGAAAATAAACAGCAATATTTATTTCTCTGTTGGAGATAAAAAAGAAAATATCTCGTAATGACAGGTAAAAGTTGGCTCCACGAATCCGTTTTCAACCATTTTGATTTTTTTTTTGCCAACTGTCGTCGTGTCAGATGTCTTGTCCGTGGTGTTTTGTATCATGTTCAAAGAGTTAAGCGAATGACATGGAATCTAGTTTTAAACTTGAGTCGGAGTTCATGAATTAAGACCCCAATTCCTTTTGCACGGATCGAGACCAAAGCCTAATCTGGAACTGTAAATGTCTTTAGTCTTAGACTAAATTCTGAAAGGGTGTATACGAGACTTCGAATTTATTACCGCATTGCGCTGCAATCCCAATGCAAGAATTAAGATCACAGTTGATGTTATCATTTCATCCAAGGTAGACGCAGTCATTGCTGCTTGTTCGAAGTAATGAGTCTCATCTTATGCCTTTGCAGGTCAACACAACAAAACAGCATCACACGCCGATATACCTCTTAGGTGTCCACGCCTTGTGTGGGAAACATTTATTATTAGCACCAGCAGGATGAAGTGAAGTATTTCATGATGGAGTAATAGTACGGTCAAGACGCAGCTGATCGAATTTCAAACCGGAGTAATGTCTTGGCCGGAGAGTTAGAAATTGAACCTGGCAAAGAGCCACACACGCAAAGGTTTTCAATCGGACAGAGCAGCTGCTTTCCTTATATCTTCTGCACGAAGACTAAGCAAAGTGGAATGCCCTGCTTGTGTTTGGAACCGGAATTGGTCGAAAATAGTTTCATTCTGCCTTGGGGCAAAACTATTGTAGTTTCAAGTCGTGTTTTGTGGCGCGTTAGTTGTATTTTTCTATTGGAGAATGGATTTATGAAAACTAGGAATTTATTTATTTAAGAGAATATATTGCACTGTACAAACATATAGTACAAAGGATGCCAGAAGATAATATATTTATAAAGTTTCATAAATGAATGATCCTTCTTTGTGTGCTGTCGGTCAGGATTCCATTTCAGCTGTAACGTTAGCAACATCGTTACCATCGTGACATGTCGTTATTGTTGCTTAGCAACGATGAATGGCGGATCGGGTAAGGCAGGGTTTCTGATATTCCGACCGGTGCTATGGTAATTGTCCACGTGGGTTGCCTAAGGTCCGTTTCGCTGCTGCGGCGTGGCTGCTCCTCCTGAGCGGGGGTTGTAGTGTTTGGATTTCATTGCCATGTCCTTTCGTGTTTGTGTAATTTGTACGCGACGGCAAGGACTTATAATTATGCCTGTACAGTTATAATGCCACATTAGTCGTTTAATGGACAGAGTCAAATGGTTAATTATTCCTGATTTTATCATTGTTAACAGTCCTTAGAAAACACGAACATTGCGACAATTTCACATCGGCTTCTGTTTAGGGTCCAGTCAAGATGACATTGCAGTGCTGATGACAATACAGTGCCGATGACATTGCAGTGCCGATGACATTGCAATGCAGATGACATTGTTACGTGATCTGTTTGACCTTGGCCAAGAACACGACGCCACTCAAATCGCAAGCGGATGTTTTCGTGGTAACCATAATCAGGCTCTGCAACATTACAGCCTTAAATGTCGAAAATGATTACGTAGAAAGCGTCGCATTTCGCCCGAAGGTCTTTCGCAACTAAACAGCATACGTCACTACAAATGACTACCATGTTGATCTAGTTGACCTATTTTGGTTGCAATCGAAAGAGTTATTGGAATGCTTATTCTAATATTCGACTTCATTTTTAAGCGTTCAAGTTGGCAATAGCAGTGAATAATTGGCGAAAGTGGACGATATTTGGTTGCCTGGTAACAATCGTCTGGTAATGAAATCCGTCTCGCTCCGTTATCAAATGAATATCAATGCCTTGATCAATGCAATCGTCCATTGAGTGCAATTGCTGCTGTTTGTCAAGACTGAATGGACATAATTGCATTGATATATTTGATGACTAGGATGGATTTATCAGAATGACCCGGTTTGCACAAAGAAGCATTGTATTCCTGCTTTGAGAAGGTTCAACATCTCCAATATCGTCAGCTTAGTGAATTGCATCTCACCAGTGGTCTAAACAATCAAAGCGGTTTGTACGCAAGCTAATATCCATTTCAGAATGCATAGTTTAATTGCCTGTTGGATGTTGAATAGCAAGGGCAGTCAGTGTAAGTAATGAACAATCTGTTGTTGTTGGTTCAACGCGTGCACAACTTTACTAAGCCGGCCTTTGGTTTGTGGTAAGCCATCGTCACAGCGACGCAACTGACAACAATCAAGGTGGACCGCTTTGTGGTGAAGGACATTGGCCTCTTCTCACAACCAGTTGTTTGCCAATTGGGACTGATTCGATTAGATTGGTCATACTGAACCAGCGCCTGTTGGAAAAATAAACATCACCCTGCAACGGAGAACGAACGAATCGTGGTGGAATTCAAACACCTTAGGAAGGGCTTTCGTGCCTTAAGTCAACAGGATTAGAATTCCATCAAAAGCAGCAGAACGCTCTCAGGGTACGCCGAGTGCTTTGTCCGCACCTCAAAATGAGAACGGGTCCAAATAAATGGACCGAGTTGGAGGTTTACCGCGGAACCAGTTTGGATTTCGCGTCAGTGGCGACTTGCATCTACCCTATCATCAAGACGAAGGCATGGCTAGAGGACATCGATGAAAGATTTAGAAAGCAACGGACGAAGAACCGAGTGCTATATCGCATCACGGAAAAAGCCGAATTGGGTAAGAGCTTCATTATCCAAGCTGAAGGAATGAAGACGCGGCGATTCATAACGCTGGATGATCTTTCATTGTGGAATAAAAACGAAGGAGAACTGGACAGATTATCAACGGAGAATTTTCGCAATCTGGTCGAGAAGACTCGGGTGGAACGGAGCGGCGATTTGTTCCATGAATCTCAATCGGGCGTATTCTACAGCAGTGCACTTGGTGATCTGACGTCATCACTGATGCTGATGCCTCAATTGTTCTCGACAGTGGCAATACCATACGCGAGCATGGTGGTGGCATCGCCCAAATCAGACTTTGTGTTGCTAGGCAACAGCCAACAACCGCAGACCTTGTGTCTGATCGCGTCGCTCATGTTGAAGTACAGCAAACAACCGCACGTCTACGGCACAGACAGTTTCGTATTACGATTAGGTGACGGCACGTGGACGAGTTACGTTGGACAACGACGCAACAGCGATCCAGCCGCCGTCAAGACGTTGAAACGCGAGAACAGTGGCACGGCGTTAAAACGTAGGGCTTTTAGTTTTACGAAGAAGATGATGGTGCGAACGACATCAACTGATAATCGCTGGCGATCGACCATATACTGATCGCAATATTACACCAAAATACAGCAAGCACTGGTGTCCAGGCCCTGTGAATGCGACGTGACTGCCGCAGACAATCATTGGCAGTAATAGACGACAATCGATGGCTTTGTCTGTCATCGCGAGGGGCGGCGAACACCCGCTGGCGAGAAAATGACCTCAAAGACGAGTACTTGAGGTCGACAACAGACGCTGCCAAGATGCCTTGTTCGACGCAACGTAAAGGCGGCACACGATGTCAATGAATGGAACAGTCACCATAGCGACCACGTTACAAGTGACTATTGGACGATCGGAAGTAGCCCGTTGCCAAGAGACACACTTGGTCACAGTTGTAATGAACAAGCAGAGCATGTAAATAATGATCAGAGTAATATAATTATGACGGTTGTATGATAATTATGCAGATGAACGAGCAACTCTTTCTTGCAAGCATGACTTGTAGTTTGACCGCAGAAGAATCTTTTCTTATTATTGATAACTATCAGACTGTTGAGCAGCCAAGATGGCCATCAGGGGATAGCTCGGCGTTGAGTGCGATTGCGTTTCCTTTGACGTTTGTTATGTTGACGTCAACTGGGGTTCGGAAACAAGAGATGACGCAAACGTTGAAATCCAGTCCATTGTAAGGTATATTTACACGGTTATCTGCCCTCACCACGTCAACGTCATCTACGTTACGTCATAAGCGCAACGGAAGGAAAGCACGTCACGTCGATTTGTTACCATTTACAACAATAACCAATGCAACTGTTACATACGCAGTGCGTAAGTCTCTTACGTCGAAGCAGCAATCTATTGGTCAATCACGACGCTCGCCAATTCTCAGCTTTCTTCACTGCCTTTGACGTCAACTGATGACGCAGCGTCTACAGAGCCCTCGACGCGTGGCTTCTTGACGTCCTTGATGCCTTCTACGGCGTCGGCGATCTTTCGTTTCGCTGGTTTCTCGTCAATCGATTCGGCGTCTTTTCCCGCGCTCTCGGCCTCGTCTGGTTGGTCTTTCTTGACCTCCTGTTCAAGTACTTGAAGCACAGAGCGAGGAATGTGTGCACGCTGAAAAGGAGACACAGCAATAAATTGAGAGATCTTCAAAGGACTCATCATATCATCATATACATTTCGAAAGAGGCACACCAACAAAATGACTAAAATTTACTGGTTTTGAAATTACATATTAATTCATTAAAACTATTAGTTGACGGACAGTCTTTCTAAAAATAATTTTAAGCCCAAAAAGGACTGGCTCTGGAAGTAGTTGGCTCTGCATAAGTTTGCCAGCAGTTATATTCAAAAATGAAATCTTTGAAAACGGTACATATAAGTGAATGACCAAAAACGTACCGACCGCATAGAAATTTCCTCGAAACCCTACTCTGTATATCTTACTCCATATAAAGAACAACTGCCAAGTTCAATTCCTCCTAAAAAATGCAATCAACGGAGATGCCAACGGCGTTTTAATTACGTTGACGCACCTGATGCGGGGTGAAGTTCTTGACGTGAAGCACGAGAAGACCACGCAATTCCGCACTCAGCTGAAACGTCAAGTCACGCACGTTAGAACGTGGAAGGAAACGCATTAAACTACGTCAAAGACTCCTTGGTGACATCAAACGCAGAAAAGACTGATTGCACGCAAAATACCATTAAAATCAACATAATTGCCAGCACAATGCATCACTTAAGACGACTACAACGACAAACAGTCTTTACTCCATAAATACCAAGTGTAAATATAAAACAAGAAATATAAAAAATTATAAACAGCCCTACTCCATAAATTGGAGGGCACTGAGGGAGACAAGCGAAGGCTTATCAGGATAGCCTTCCTTACAAATAAAGACGACGATGATGATGCATACAAATTTGTCAGAATCATTTCGTCGCGCGGAGTACAAACATCTCCGAAGAACAGAACAAGACTAGTGTTGGCGCGTACAATAAGCTCTAAAACGCAGCAACTACATTAGACCTTCGCTTAGCAGTTTGAAAATGCACGCTCATTAAAGTAGGGACATTTAATACTGGACGGGAAAAATTCCCTCGCCATGTTCATGTCTTGTCAAGATTACACATTGCTAAGCCGTTGCAAAAATCAAACCAAACGCCACTGAACAAGCACAATTAATTATTTCTTGGTCCGTTTAATTACGTTGCAGACAATCCTTCTTCCGACGATAAACGCAAGCTGACGTTTGAGCACTCGGCCTTCTTAACATGCTTTAAACAGTAACAGCAAGTAATCGTACTGACTTTTGAATTTTGATTGATTGATTGATTGATTGATTGATTGATTGATTGATTGATTGATTGATAGGAGTATATTTCAGACATGTAAACCATGCAAGTGTCCAGGGGACATGCCAAGCTCAGTCTTTTTCCTACTTATGTAGAGTATAAATGGTTTTTAGACTTATTTTACCAGATTTCCTATTTCAAATATATACAGTTGATTCGACCGATGAATACAAAATAACAGGTGATAAGAACATGATGTGTTATAATTTACAAATGATGATATGATCGCTGGTTTCTCGATGCCTATGAATTACATTAATTAGTTTTACTAGTTGACAGACAGTCTTCTTAAAAATAATTTTAAGCCCACAAACGCGGACTTACAAGCATACCACAAGACAGCGTGATTTCTTGTTCCCAATACATGTAGCCTCTAGCGAATGTTTCAATGAAAAATGCATTCGTCTTACATAATCCGGTTTAATTTCAGGTTTTTCCGGATACCCAATTAATCGGATTGAACTGTAATCCGCATGTGCCAAAGAGATTGGTCGCCAATGACAACTGTTGTCTTGTTACCGTGCGGATATAATGTGCTCCATCGTTATTCAATTGTGATGGACAGGAAGGCAAGAATCCCCCGCGCAAGATCTCGTGTGATACAACTGACTGTCTGTCAAAACACCGCTTCATCGAGACCGACACTCTTAACGCACGCGACGGAATCATTCGGCCTCAGTCATTACAAAGCAGTTGAAACACGCTGGAGGCCAGGACTAAATCTCGACTCTCATACAGATTTTAGTAATTTAGTCCAGACTCACTGTTTAGTCCCGGACTACAATTTAGTCCCTGTCCATGAATAAGGCCCCAGGACTAAATCTCAACTCCCACATACAGATTTTTGTAAGTTAGTCCAGACTAATTGTTTAGTCCCGGACTACGCTTTAGTCCCGGTCCATGAATAAGACCCCAGGTCAATTTCTACGAGCAAAAAATTATTTGCCCTCCATAGCTTGCATTCCTTAGCTCCTTGGTTGCAAGTTACATTCACTGGGAGATGGACATTGCAATAAAGATTGAAAAACAAAGGCGACTATTTTCCCAGACAAACAAATACTTGTGCTTATGGGGTAATCCTGACCATGTATTTTTACTTCAAAATATTATTTGTATTTAATAAACATTGTTTTGATGGTCAAATAAACAATTTATCTATCTATTTAATATTGTGACGTTGGTTGGAATAGATGCTATTAGATAATATCATTGCTAAGATGATTGAAATATGTAAAGTTTCAAAAACAACCGAAATCAGTAGACTCTGGATTGTTACTCAACAGTTCGAACATGGAGGACTGCAAATCACGATCACAAAATGACTCAATAGCTACCATTATGGGACAGACCAGTGCATTGTGGGGCATGTTGATGGCCTGAAGTAGCGAAGAAACTGGGTTTCTGACCCATAATATTAACGGGAATTATATTTTTTAAGGGAAGTAGCGCAGCTAGAAGAAGTCTGCATCAGTTTCAAATCCAGCTTTCTCCATACAGTGTAACCCCGTTAATATCACCTTGACCAACATCACAACCCGTTTAGTATCACTTTGGTTTAAAAACCAAGCTCTGCCAGAATCAATTATTTGTACCCGCTAATTAATATCACGACCCGTTTATTATCACAATTTTTAACTGGAAAATCGTAGTGATATTAAATGTTGCTAAATGAAATTTAGGTGAGGTTAAAATCACGCCATAGTGCGCGCTGCCCACGCATTAGGAATCGAGGCTAGCCTCTTAATCAAACAGGTAGTGGATAGCTGTAACAGGAGCAGTATCAGATCATTCTTGCTATCGCCAGCCAGCTGCTAGTCACGCTTGACATACAAGAATTCACGATCCAACCAGGCTTAGTATGCCTCGTAACACTCGAAACAGCCAGGAGGCAATGAGTCTCCCACCCGCCTTCCCCATAATGCAACTGGTATGTATCAACTAGGAACTCCACTGATTTAGCAGTGTGACTGGGGCTTGGTTGTGGTGACAGGTCTGCCATCAAAACCGCTGCTAATGGCAAGTAAGTATCTCCCACCAATTAAGCACCAAATGCCGAAAACTTATCTATGGTGATGTGTTTAACGAGGTTTCACTGTATACCGAAATCAGAGACATCAACCTTCCCCATAATGCACCTGCTTCATCCAAAATAGTAGCTTGTGAAAATGGTCTATTACGTCAATAAAGCCTGGTTCCCATTTTGACCGGGAGCTGCCGGCGATGACCGGAGGCTGCCGCCGGTGCTTGGTTCCCATTCCAATTGACTGCCGGTGATTATAGCACATCGTCACTTCACGGCGCCTGCACAAACACAATTTTCTAGCATTTCAAAATGGCGAAGGCAGACGGACGAGCACTTGTTGAACTTTGCTTGCTCCTCGGTGTCGCATGGAAACACGGAAAACGTAAAGGTGGTAACTTTATCAAAACGTCGAAAAACGCGTGGAAGCAGGTGAAAATGTTGAAAATTTAAGTTTGGCGCGCTTTGGAGTCGGCGGAAATAGCCTAGGATCTAGCCATTGCAGTGTTTTGTGGGATTGATTTACCGCCGGTGATCGCCGGCAAATCAAACATGTTTGATTTTTGCGGAGAGCACCGCCGGCGATGGACGGTTTCCATTTGGGCCGGTGGTAACCGCCGGTGATCGCCGGCAGCTCTCGGTCGAAATGGGAACCAGGCTTTAAGGAGTGATCGAAGAGAAAAATGCGCTTAGTTGTGAGATCTTTCTCTCTGACATACAAACAAATGTCGCAGCGACAATCAACCAACAGCTGAGGTCAGACTAACCTCAAAAACACTCTCGAGTTGTCTTGGTGGTAACTGCAAGAGCACTGGAAATGACTGCGGCTTGGTCATCTGCAAATTAGAAAGAGAGGCCAATTACAAATGTCACACCAGTTATTGCAAATAGGACTTTTAAAGTAGTAATTCTAGGTAATTATTAGGCTAACGTTCAGATAATTATATTGAGTAATTTGTAGACAGTTGTAGACAAGTTCTATCATATAAAGTATAAAATTTCATTTATTTATTGTAGATTACTTAGTCCCGCATGTTCAATTGACATGAAGGAGTAGACTCATATAAAACCGCATAAAATTTATTGCAATGTCACTTTACAATACACCTCTATGCCAAGGAATATCAGGGGTCACTATAGGGGAATGAGGGGGGGGGGGTAGACGGCAGAGGGACTTGTTACGATCAATCAATCCAAAGATCAATGTTTGCAATTATTTCTAATTCATTAGTAAAAAACTAAGGGTTTATTAAGGCTATGCGTGATCGCATAGTCGACAAGTAATGACACGGTCAAAAGGATTTCATGATAAATTCTGCGATTGCACGGCTTGAAAATTACAACCAGTTTATCAATATTATGTCAATAAAATTCATCAATATTACGTCAACAATGCGATGTCACAATCGCAAATTCATGACCTGTAAAATAATTATGTTGATTCGGTTCAGTTCAGACGTATTAGTCGTCTCAGGCTACAGTTTATCCTTCGCTAACAAGTTAACGCCAAGAACTCGATACAGGACTGAACGTATCGCAAGTCAATCCATCACCGACTACAAGCAACGCAAAACTAGATAACGTAATGGTAGACTCAAACGAGTGTTCCGTTCACGTGTGAAAACTTCTTTGCTCGCGGGAGATAAGCTAACCTCACACAAATGAAGACACATCTCCAACATTGTCTCCAAAACAATATAATGTGGCGTCGTATCTGCAATAGATGTCGCTAAATTCAACAGCCAGATCATTAACAACTTACCAGGCAGCACTTGACGAAGCCCTGCCACGCTTTTGGCTGCTTCCAGACCTAACAAACAAACCAATGTCCAGATTACATTAAAAAAAGAAACGTCTCATTCTTTAACCGGAATATTGAATGTACTTTGCAACAGGAGCGACAGTTGACTCTTGATTCTACTAACCAAAGAATAAAAGAAAGCAACAACAAACAACTATGGATGACAATTGCTCCATGCTAACAGTCATCGCTAATAGGATTTGATTTGATTATGTTCAAACTATAAGTTTCTTTTGGACATTTCATAAAAGGCAATTGCAGTCAAGCCTGTATTAGCTGCCGCCTCTTTAGAGTAACCACCTGTGTATAAAGGCCACACTTCATAACCCCAAAATGACACTACTATCTATAGAAATCAACCGAGATAGAAAGGCCACCTGTCTATAAAGGTCATTCTCCTCAGGTCCCAGAGGTGACCGTTATAGACAGGTTTCACTGCACTTCATTTACGCACCTGTTTATTGATGAGCTTCACGAGAATGTTCATGACGAAATTGATAAGACGAGGACACGCTCCGAGGGATTGCATCACCTGCGTCGAAAGAGAAACCGAACAACTGATGTACAACATGTCTATAACGATGTCTATTAACATGTCAATGTTAAATATCATCATCATCATCATCATCATCATCATCATCATCATCATCATCATCATCATCATCATCATCATACGTTTGTTTAAAGTAGTCGCATACCACTGGAGAAGGAGAACTCCCGGCTATCCTCAGTTACCTTAAAGATACGTTTTACAATATGGCGAGTTATAAAATAGTAAGGTAAGAGAATAAGTGTAAAATTAAATCTTAATTACTACATCAGAACAGTATGGTGTATATAAAAGCAGGCTTAAGTTGCAAATAATATGTACAGTGTTTTCCGCGGGACGTGAGCAACGAGGTCATAGACGCTCTAACTCGGTGTAAAGATCGAATTGCTTCATGGCTACTTTGAATGCTGCCTTGCTCTTGATGGTAGAGACTTCAGGACAACAGTGCGTAAAGGGCGTTATGAAAGTTGTCAACGGTTAAGATTGTCGCCAAAGAAGACTGGTCTTCACGTCACGAGCAGGTAACTATTATGCAGCGGCAATTATACCTGCTCAACAACGGTCATCCATCAAAACAAATTCAACCTGTATATAACGGCCACTTTTCTTCAGATCTCGAAGATGGCCGTTATTGGCAATGTCATCATTGTAATTATCCTTTTCTTAACAATTTCGACGTGCAGTTGTACGTATCTTTATTTGAACAGATTATAAAAGTAAAACTGCACAAAAGAATACACGAATAGAAGGCAACTCAAGTTGTACTTACACTAAACGGGCTCACATACACCTTGAAACATAAGGCTTCAAAGGCGCTCTTTAAATACACAAATGCTTTTGCTAACAATGCTACTTTGCACAATCTAGGATCTGTATGAAGAATGGCGTTGCAAAAGTTACATCATACAAGAACACCGATAGTGTTAACTTTTGAGAATAGACCTTTTTCACAAGCTACCATTATGGGAAAAACAAGTGCATTGTGGGGCATGTTGAGTGCCTGAAGCAGCAAAGAAACTGGGTTTCTGACCCATAATATTAACGGGAATTACATTTTTTAAGGAAAGTAGCGCAGTTTGAAGAAATCTGCATCAGGATCAAATCCAACTTTCTCCATACTCCGAAATCAGAGACATCAACCTTCCCCATAATGCACTTGCTTTTTCCAAAGTGGTAGCTCGTGAAAAAGGTCTATTGAAGGATTTGTCATGGGTCGATCAATCAAGGAACAACAACAAATGAATCATACGTACGGTTCTCATGAACAGCGTCGGAAGTGGATTGATGTCCAGCAACTGCTGCAGTACGACAGCGAGCACTTCCTGCGTGTAGATCGCCTTCTCAGCAAAACACAAGTTGATAGCTACAGTAGAAGAGTACAAGGGTTATAGACAGATCAAACACAAAATACCTTTCTTCACAAGCTACCATTATGGGACAGACCAGTGCATTGTGGGGTATGTTGATTGCCTGAAGTATCAAAGAGACTAAGTTTTTGACCCATAATATTAACGGGAAGTATATTTTGAAGGAAAGTAGCGCAGCTGGAAGAAATTTACACCAGTTTCAAATCCAGCTCTCTCCATTTCGAAATCAGAAACATTAACCTTCCCCATAATGCACTTGCTTTTTCCAAAATGGTAGCTTGTGAAAATGGTCGATTGATGAGTAATGACATCAAGACGTGGTGGAATCATAGCGAGGTTGTGCCTACCTTTCATGATCGATTTCACATCTCCGCTCTTAGCCTCGATCGTGTGCAAAGCGACAAGTAACTCAGATGGTGTCAAAGAACTTGACAATGTCGTCGTAGCACCTCCTGATAACAGAAACAACAGACAAACTCATTGACAAAGACACAGCTACCGCACTAAGAAATAAACCTGTGATAACGACCACCTGTCATTTACGGCCAATTGAATAACATCAATCATTTTTGTCGGAAATGTTTTACCACGTATCTTACACAAGACATAAATATGAAATCAGCGTGCTTTTCATCAGTGAGTGTCATTACCTTGGAAACAGCCAAGCAGTCGATTGAAGACTTCTTTTACAACATTAGCAGATTGCGTCACAAGCTTCGGCAGGTTCTCGATGACTTCTTGTTTACTGAGTCCGTTTAAAACGGGAATGAGAAAGCGCACATCTGCAACCCGCTTGTGGTAGAGGTCCTTGACACGATTAACTAGCTCTTGTGTGGGAGCAGCTGTAAAAGAGCAACTTCCAGTGAAAATATTACTGCAAAAGCCAGTAAATGTAATGCATAGAAATCAACATAAATCATTACTGTAGAAATTATTCACAGCACTGGCAAACTAAGAAAACATTTCAGGGTATCAAGTATCCACAGGCAGTAAGGCAGGCTTTCTACTTGATCTGCTCCAAGAAATCTTGGCAAAATCATCACACTGTGAGACAATGCAGCACTACAATGGTCATTCTCCAATGCTAGGTTCATTGCGATGAGGCAATACCTTTGTCTGTGACGATATGAAGGATCCTGGTAACCAGGGTCTCGGCACCAGTCGGGCAATTCTCAACGAGTTTCAACAGTTCTGGTGACTGCATGCCAACCGCACGAACCTGGCAAAGAACGAACGAGAAATAAAACAGCCCTCAGAAGAAGTACAACCCATTCTATTTATTGGAAATAGATACTATTCACCAAAGAACAGTTTGCAACGCTCACAACGAAAACCAGTCGGCTACAAGGCAATTGGCCCCTGGAAGTTTGACCGCAACGAACAGGTCGTTGACAAGCAAATGATTTTAAATATTAGCCTTAATATTACATAGTTTGTCACTTTAGGAAAAAAACCTGGTGCTTGGTTGTGCTTAGCCATTTCATCTTCTCCTATGTGCTGGTAAATAAAGAAAAAGTAGAAACTACCGCAAATTAGCACTATCAGATGTCTACTATGGGTACATAACGTCGCATTTTTAAAGGGACTATTACAAATCCTGGAAATTGAATTTTGAAACTTCAACAAGAAACATATTTTTAGTTGACTTTCTATCTAGAATTAAAGCAGTGGCTTTCATCGTATCATGGGGTTCAATAAAATCCCAAGCATCTTGTTTCCTCATTCTACGGTTGACGGATTTTGGATAGTCCCTTGGGATCGAATCGAACATTTTACAAAGAGGTCTTTCTTTACAAGCATTTATTTAGAAAGAAAGATTTAGTTCCAGATGTAGGAGGCCTTTAATGGAAGGAAAGTAGTACATGTAACTTACTCAAACTGGGAGTTCTCTGAAGTTTGACTAATGTTCGGCCTTTACACTCAGACTCAGCTTCATCAATAGGCAGAAATTAATATCTAGGATCATAATTTGGGTCCTGGTTTGACTTGATATTTACTGCAGTATACAGCAGTACTGACTAACCGGATGTTCAAGATGACGTAAGATCGTTCGTTTGATGAGTGGCGACGCTTCCGTGTAGATCTCTGCTAGCCTAAGAAAGACAATTTTTAGTCTCGGACTACGCTTTAGTCCCGGTCCATGACAAAGGTCTATGGTCTCCAGCATCACTACAGACGTACAAGAGATGCACAAGACAGTGTGATTGGCTAATTGTTGTCTTACTCGTGGAAAAGAGTGTGATTGGATGGCAATAGCGCCAGGTATAGATACAGATGAGCCTTGATTGAGTCGTCTGTCCATTCTGTAGGCGCCACCTCTGTAGGACGAAATAAAAAGAATAACTTAGTAGCCAATTAATAAATCATCAACATTCTTATTGGCGTTATTACATTATTAATTATTAAACAATTTCAGCATCTTAGGTTCTAATGTTCCACAAGAACAATTTGTAATTAAATCCGTCAGGAAATCTGTAATTAGTAAGATTAAATAAACGATGTCTAAACGATTACGAACTATATCACACAATGCAACAACAACAACAGGCAACAGTACTTTTGCTTTGAATTATACTCTAGATATATTTTTGTTTTGAATTATACTCCAGAGCTACACAAGGTCTACAACGCTAGCCAGGCCAAGGACCGAATGACAACAATAACAAGGCTACATGAGACGATAACTCATTATAATAAGTTACATATTAACCCTTGTCCTGCTATTGACGTGTATACACATTTTCGAAACATTTCAAAAATAGCAACATATAACCAATCACATAGTTAGTCCCTAGCGATCAACCAATCAGCAATCGATACAGCGACTTCAAGTCTTCATTTAACTAGTTTTATGAGCAGGACAAGGGTTAAAGTGACATCTGAGTATAAAAGTCAATAATGGGGCCAAAGCACATTCCATCAAAGGCTACACGAGACAAAAATTCATAATAGTAACATAAATAAATAAATAAAACACTTAAGTGACGTTGGTGCGTCAATTGTGGCTCCAGAGCAGATGCCATCATTCACCAGGGGCAGGATGACCTACATATGTAACTCAGTCTAAAAAAACTACCTCATGCTAATCATGAAAAGCGAACTTTAAATATAGGTAGTAGCTTAACGCAGGTAAAACACATTGTTTAAATAGCAAAGGGCCACTTGAATGTGGTCTTTAAACACAGGTGGTCACTGTAGATAGCGTTTTACCGATTCGAGCTGTTGTCTCTTCGTGGTGCGGAGGATACTCATGAAGCAGAGTTTGAAGGCTATGGTGTGCAAATGTCTACAACAAAACACACTGTGTAAACAACAAACAAACAAAACTGATGATAATAATAAAAACATTAAGATAACATAATGACGTTTTCGTAAAAGGGTTTCTGATGACTTCCCCTATTGGCATGTCAATCACATCAGATGCTTATTGGTATGTCTTAATATGACAAGGACTTCTAGCTGTTAGAAATGCAAATAATTATATCAAATCAATCAAAACAAAAAACAACAACAAAGCAACTACAGCAACACAAGTGGACAGAGACTACAGTAGGCTAAAATCCCGTATATAGCTACATAGAGAATCTATCACTATACAACGCAAGAATCTGTCCGTTTGTCTGTTTGGCTTGTTTGTTTGTTTATTCGTTCGTTTGCTTATTTATTTATTTATTTGTCTGTCTGCCGATTGTCCGTTGGTCTGTTTGTTTGTCTGTCTGTCTGTTTGTTTGCAACTGGGTATCTGCTACTCATCTGAAAGTATCAGGTGAACAAGCCTCCGGAGAAAATATGACATAGAAAACATATAACAATGTCCGTTGCGATATTAGCCCACATTTAATAGGGAAGCATCACATTGGACTTACTTCAATTGTTTCTACTAGTTCTGCTTTTGTGTGTAGTTTCTTGGCTGAGTGAATGGCTTGTACGCGAACCTAAACAAAAAAACATCGTTCACAGTAAGCATCAAATTACCCCAAGTCAAAACATCACTCACTTCACAGGAAATAAGTAGCACAGCAGTAGTATTCCCAGAGACGTGAGTCACCACAAACAAACCTGCTCTTTTTCACTTGTGGTCAGTTGGAGTAGCAGTTGAAGCCAAGTGTGGTCCTTTGGTGACGATTTGGAGATTAGCTCTCTCAAAGTAGCAAAACCAACAAGGAAGCGATCCTACACAAGTGCACATCGAATGGAATGTCAGCAAGAAACCAATGCAAATCAATTTATCAAGGACACATCATGAGTGGAGTATGTCGAGTCAGCTATGACAACAACCCTTAGGTATTCTCAGAAATGTAAATCCGTTGTAGACACCGTAATACTCACTTGACTGTCGCAGTACTCTTGAACAAACGTTACCATTCCCTCTGGAAAGACAGGCAATTCTAGCAAAAACCTTGTGACGAGCCTGCAAGATAAGAGCAACATTTAGGTGAAGCAGACTGGAATAGCTGTCATTACCATGGAGGCACCACTTATTATCATCATCATCATCATCATCATCATCATTTAATCAGAAAATCTGGCATGGCTTTTATTCACAGAGCTTATCAAATAAAGCAGCATGTCAACTTTACAGATCCCTTGTGGCATGTTATAACCGTCCTGGACTAAAAAACAATCTAACCACACAGAGACTGTCAATGCTACAACTTACTTGTCTCTTGATTCCAACACATTGGGGAGTTCCTTGAGAATACTGAGTGCCAATCGACTGTAGCCACTATGTGCGAACTGGGCCCGACCTGGTCCAACAGCCTCTTCGGCAAGGAATTCTTGGTACAGCCATGCTAATGCCAGTTTATAACGTGCATGGAAGTTCTCCAAGATGTATGTACGCAACACTGAAAGAAGTAATCGGGTAAAGTCCAAAACACTGTGATTAAATAATAGTAGTACAGTCAAACCTGTATTAGCTTCCACCTCTATAGAGAAGCCACCGGTGTATAAAGACCATTCTTCATAGCCCCAAAATGACACTATCTATAGAAATCAACCTGGACAGAAAGGCCACCTGTCTATAAAGGTCATTTTCCTAGGTTCCAGAGGTGACCGGTATAGACAGGTTTCCCTGTATTGGCAAAGCAATTAATTCTTTATCGGCGTTTACTACTCGTCATCGTCATCATCAGCTCTACCAACTGCCAATGGGGCAGTCACGTATATACCATAATAATCGCTTTATCATTTCGTCCTGTCACAAACTTACTACTCTTCAACATACGCTATTGAAAATCTATTGCACACACACGTTAAAATACTGCTGATTTACAATGATATGTGAGGTGAAAAACAACAACAATTTATTTTAGAATTTAAGATGTTCAATATACAGTGTAACCTCGTTAATATCACTTCGGTTAATAACATAACCCGCTTAACATCACTTCAGTTTGAGAATCAAGCTCTGTCTGAGTCAACTGTTTGTACCCGCTTAATATCATGACCCGCTTATTATCACGATTTTCCACTGGAAAATCATATTGATATTAACGAGGTTTCACTGTATCATAATTATGAGTAAAGTAGGAATTTTACGTTATTGCATTCCAGCGTGTTACAAGTCGCACATTGAAATGCTTAAATTTTGACTTCAATGGGAAATGACTTATAAATATGTGCAGTGTTAACTGGCAGCCTCTACTCTGTGTGCATTCTCACTTTCGTGCTGGTAAATTGAGGTGCGACTTACACATGGTGGCAAATTGTAAGAGCAGGAATATGGCAATAGAATTTAGTAAATTGTATTATCATGTTACATGAAATCGAACAGCACTATCAAGCATATCAGCATATACTATGGATCTTTGTGCTGCCAAGTACTCACGATCACCAAATATGTCCCCACACTCCATTGCAAGACCAACAAGCAATTTGTTTCTTTCCTGCAATACAATTTTAATCAACTTGAATACAATGACAATTGCTTACAGCGTCGTCCTAAGGAAAATGTACAAAGGCAGGGATTAAACACTTATAAACTGCTGAAACAAGTCATCTTTGCAAAAGGAGCAAGCAGACACACAATTTGACTCGGGAGACACTGTACTCTCAATAGGATAACAGGAGACTGGATTACAAAGTGTGTGATCATGAAACGCATGTTATCGACAATCGAGGTTTAATTGTTGATCACATGGTTTGTTTTGTAGTTAATAAGTTACCATATATTAGACTAGCTTTTCTTTTGATTTTAATTGGTGTAAATTGTAGCTGCAATATATTTTCTGTTAATTGATTGCTGCGCACTGTTCCTGTGCCTTTGGTTTGGGACTCCTTTGATCTTTAAGTCAGGTCAGGCAGTTGTTGGAAAAGATATCGAGGTAAGACTACTGCAACACTCGAATCTTTTCGATCCGTTTGTAAATATGTTTATTTGATACTTGATAGTTTGTACATAATGATTGTTTGATTGTAGATAAACCGAGCAAATGGAGATTCGTTTGATCTTCTGAGTTTTGTTGCGCTCGCGTCGATCCGTGTCACAAACTAGCAACACTTACAATGTAACAGTAGTTACAACGCAATTGCAACCATGTTACATTATTTTATATGCAACTACATATGTTACATAGGTTTACCAGTGTTTTATTAAAATACAATACAACTTGTCTTAGCTACCATGTGCATTAAGTGACCAACTGTGTTAAGTAACCAACTGTGTTAAGCGACCACATGTGTTAAGAGACCACCTGTGTTAAGAGACCACCTGTGTTAAGAGACCACCTGTGTTAAGCGACCACCTGTGTTAAGAGACCACCTGTGTTAAGAGACCAACTGTGTTAAGCGACCACCTGTGTTAAGTCGTTACTTTCCATTTATCCTGTGGGTGGGAATCATGGTGTTATATTTAAATAATGCATTGGTAATCATACATTGCTTTTTGTTATTCATTGTAACTTCTTTAACATTTTCTAACCTACACTGTACGACAAAAATATCACATAAGAAATCAATTAACTACAAATATGTTAAAATGAAGGCTATTACCGCTGTGACTCCGCCTTGAATTGCACTCTCTAAAACACAACAGCCAAAAAATAAAGAATGCAAGAACAGGCCACAAAAAAGAACGGACGCATTTCGACAATGAAAAAGGTGCTCTTACGCTCAGCATCCAGAATCCTTTGGAAGGCAAGAACGATGTAGCGCCGTCGATCGTCTTGAGAAAATTGTTTCAAGGAGTCGCTTAACTTGAACAGTTTTATTTTTCTCATTCGCTAAAGCAGAAGAACATGGTAATATTAGTCTCCAGTCACAAAAAATGAGCTTAGCGACAATACAAGAACAAACAAGAAACATTGAGCACATTACCAATTGTGGAGCTTCAGGTTGAAGGGCGTTTAGCTGTGAGGAAAACAAATCTTGTTTTAATCAACAAGGAAGACATCAAGCAAATCTACTGATTGTCGAACAACATACCTTACAAATCTATTTGACACAGTCACTAATTAACATATATAAATACAGTTTTATAACATCTAATTAGAAATAAAAAGGGGCGGCAGAAAGTAATTGAAATTTAAACGTCTTAAAGGTAAGACATTAACGGGTCGGTTGAAAAAATTCAAATTATTAGAATTTCACAAAACTAACTGTAGACTAATGAAAATTAACACTGACGAACAACCATAAGCATGCCAAAGTCACTGAATGAATGTCGATAAATACCGTTCAATCAGTCAAGGTCTCCCAAACAAACAAGCTGTTAGTGCTTACGGGATGACCTTGATCATGTACTTTTTCTTTTTAGTTAACTCGTGCATTAACCCTTGTCCTGCTACTGACGTGTATACACATTTTCGAAACAAGTCAAAAGTAGCAGCATATAACCTATCACATAGTTAGTCCTTAGCGATCAACCAATCAGCAATCGATAAAGCGACTTCAGGTCTTGATTTAACTAGTTTTATAAGCAGGACAAGAGTTAATTGTAAAAAAATACTCTGCTGTACTGCTCATGATCAAAATAAATATCTATCTTTATCTATCTAGTTTATCATGCCATCTGCTATTGTTTTCATTATCGCTTATTATTGTCCGCACTGGTTGGGTGCCATTTAACATATTATTTCTGCTACTTCACTTCGATTAGTGTAATAATTCGCTTCATATGCTGCATTTCAGCTCTATCAGCAGTAGGATAATAGTCGCGTATGACGGCCTCTGCTTTCTGGAATTGATTACGGATGATAGCACATGTCAGCCATTTGTCTTTCTTCTTTATAATTTACTAATTCACCAAGCGCAGTCCCAATGCACTATGAGATGCAGTTGAGTTTATTTTTCTATATATTAAATGCGCGGACGGTTGAAATTATCTTTGTTCTGATAGAATTCAACTGTAGTCATTTTTACGTCCGTGTCAATTTCCACATTGTTCATGGCTGTCAAAATTTACTTCTAAAAGAGCAACAAATGTCGAAATCCCAATAAACTATCATTGTTTACCATTGGAAAATGACCTTTATAGACAGGTGGCCTTTCTGTCCAGGTTGATTTATATGGAATGTGTCATTTTGGGGTTACGAAGAGTGGCCTTTATACACAGGTGGCTGCTCTATAGAGGTGGCTGTTAATACAGGGTTGACTATATTATTATTAGTACCACTATTATTACCATTATTATTATTATTATTATTATTACATCAACCCAGAAACGCATGTATGAACACCCGCTGGATACATCGGAACTGTGCTTGGCCAATTGTCAATAAACGTTGAATCAAACTAGAACAACTAGCAGAACAACGAACCTGGCGACTTCCTCTCGTCAAGTCAGCCACCACATCTGAAATAAAGAAAACAGCAATGAATTCAATAAATGTCATATTGCATTGATAAAGTTAAGGAAATTGTTTCAGCTGCCTTGGTAAAGAGCAATAATGGTGGATGCCAAAGTCAAGAAATCATATTACCGTAGATGATAACAGAAGTACAGACGGTTCATATGCCAGAACTGGAAGTGCGCACTGCTTGTATGATGATGATGACGTCCTACACCGATGAGGTGCTTTGACGACCATGATGACTTCTCAATATCATTTTATTTTTTATTTTTTCTTTCTTTCTCAATTTCATTTTTGTATGCGCTTGCAAAATATGCATGCAATCATTAAATGCATTGCCAGAGATAGGTTGTTTTGTTGATTGGTGTTGAGTTTGGTGCGAGCTGCTTGCCCGCAAATGGCAATAATCGAGATAGCAAACCTGTCACTACAACTAAGCACCAGTCACATTGCTAAGTCAGAGGAATTCATAGCGTTACATGCTAATGGATTTAAGAGAGAAGCAGCGTGGGGAAAATCCCACCACCACAACTATATTTCCTGTCGTGTAAGGCCTAGCGTTCGACTTGTGACTGGTGAAACTGGTTTGACTGGTGAAACTGGTTTGACTGGTGAAACAAATGTTTGGGATCTTGCAAGCAGTGGCTATTACAAGTATCTTCTGCTCACACCTTCCGTCAAGGTCATGCACACAGCAATGCGATTGACTGCAATCATACCAACCAAGAAGTAAGCTGCCTCTTAAAATATGAGATATGCAAAAGCCGCTTGTATGCAAACAGTTGCTTGCAAAAATGTACTTTCTACATATGGTATACACTGCACTTTAACACCAGTCAAACAAACACACCGTGAAATTTGGAAGTTTAACCCTTGTCCTGCTCATAAAAACTAGTTAAACAAAGACTTGAAGTAGCTTTGTGGATTGCTGATTGGTTGATTGCCAGGGACTAACTAGTTGATTGGTTACATGTTGCTACTTTTGACTTGTTTCGAAAACGTGTATACACGTCAAAAGCAGGATGCGGGTTAAAATCAAGTAAAGTCCTCTATCTAAAACAAGTTTAATGGAAGCCGAAAAACGCAATCTTGCTATATTCATGTCAAAAAGGATTTCTATAGAAAATAAATTCAACTGGCTTGCACCTAGACAACACTACAACCAGGAAGGCAAAAACAAACAATGTGTGATTGGATAAATGCTATTGCACGTGGCAGATGAGCTATGTCATAGCAGCACAGCATTAATGTGCAAAACAGTGCTTACCGGATAGTGGTTTGCTGGCTGATGGAGATGAGGTACCCTGAGAAGTGAAGAACATGCAACAGCACAGGTTAATTCAGGTAACATCCCCATTGAATAAGGTGATGCTTTATCCCACTGATTAAATTCCACTTGCCATCCTGACTTGGAAAATTTCACGTAACATATCCCAGCTCGTTCAATATTCCATATTTTAGTTGGACAGAATGGGTTCAGTAACTGAGTTTGGCTGTGCCAGAAGTAAAACAACTCAATCACACATGATGATCTTTGTAATAATCAATGTAAAATGTTGTCCAGAGAAAGTCTGATTATCACAGGAAGCTAGCAACCTATACGGAAGAGGACGGTTATGCACTTTGACTGAGTGTACTTAGGGTCTGATAAAGCTTTTACTTTGGGAATCATCAGCGTGCAAATAGACCAATCAGAAACTACCGAAGCCCGAAAGCACATATTTTCCATACTTGCTAGGTTCTGTATTCCATCTTAGAAGTTTACTTGTGAAGATTTTGAAGATTTTGGGCCACTAGTTTTGCCACTTGTTATCTGCTAGTTTTCGGAGAACCAGGTCCAACGACCTAGGCTAAAATAACATAATTATTACCTCTGTGTTGGCATCACTTGCATCTCCGCCAATTACTGGGATACTTCGTGTTGTGTTGTCCTGGGCCACTTTAAGAGCCTTTTCTTCTTGTGCCGTCACCTTCACGACAAGTTAATAGAATTTCAGAAAATATCATATTCACGTAATTGGAGACAGGTATGATCTGATGGTCCTGATAGGCTGGAATGGCTTGCAAAAGGATATTATGAATATCAGTGCATGTTTATTGAGGCATTGCTCTGGCCATCATATGCTCCATTTGAAGTAAAACGTCTCCTTAAACTCAAAATTTACCGTTCTGATTGATTTCGCTTTGTTGAATGTACACTTAAATTGACTAAAATTACATTTTCCACTGCATATGTAATTAACTGAAGAGTTCATATCTCTCTAACTACAGATTCTGAGCACATTCTCGAGCAAACCACAACACAAACACAAAGATGCTGCAATGTGTGCTTTAACTGGACTTACTAGTCACCTGTAACCACTGCGTAACTGATTTATAGGACAACTGGATGAGGTTAACATCTGCATCGATAGAGTATATTTAGGTATACAGTGAAACCTGTCTATAATGGTCATCTTTGGGACCATACGAAAATGACCTTTGTAGAGAGGTGGCCTTTCTGTCGAGGTTGATTTCTATAGAAATTGTAATTTTGGTGTTATGAAGATTGGCCTTTATACACAGGTGGTTGCTCTATAGAGGTGGCCGCTAATACAAGTTTGACTGTAGTTATATCGAGCCAAATAATCACTAAATAATCAATGCATCAGGCCTTTGTTCCATGTCTTCTCTGTAGTCATCCCTTGTTAGGTCGCCGTAGTTATCTTCTCTTGATGATACCTAGTTTCAGGTCTGCATTGCATACTTTACTAAACATGTTTCAAGGAAAGGTGATGATAACGTGCAAAGCCTTTACAGTAGATTTGGCTGCAATTGTATTGTAATTGTAAATTGAGTATTTCTAAGCGCCCTAACGAGCAATGCTCCTCAACGGCGCTTTACAAGGGATCTATAATACATAATACTTAAATGGTATTAAACCAGGTTGCAGTAAAACGTGCTACAAAATAGGTTGCTGTACCTCTTGCATTTTCTCTACTCCGATGCCAATGCCTCGGTTCGTCATCTGCGTAGCCATTAGCCTTGCCAAATGTGCCACCTGCGCCTGACCACCAGCTGCAGCGATAGGCGTGAATGTCTGCTGGAAATGCGTCGGCATTGTCTTGGGTAGAAACAACATACTGACGAGAACAAGTTCAGTCACTGTCTCTTTGACAAGTAACGGAACTAAATCTGACGTGGTCAAGTCAATAGCCTGCTTAGTCTTGGTGGTTGCTGATTGTTCGTTCTTGATTTCCTAACAATGGAATAAATATCCAACAGAAATTAGTAACAAGATCAAAGTGTGCAATTCCAAGAAAAACTCATGAGATTCTGTCTCCTCTTGTGCCGTGGCATCCCCTTGAACAACTTAATTCTTATTTTCCAAAAGAGAACAGTGACATTTTAGCAGCAGCTCCTTGCGTCTATATTAAGCGGTGTTCACATGGTGCAATTCATTGCTTGTAATATGAGTGGCCAGTAAGTCATTAGGTGTTAATGATTGCCGGTTAAGCTTCAGTCAGGCGATTGCACGCAGGCTGCAAGCGATCAAATCTGTTTGATTTTTGGAACCCAATGCAAACAATGTCCAAGATGAAGCTGAACTTCAGCCAATCAGCGATGTCATTATTACTCTTGTGAAGCCACATAGTATTTAGAAACAAATGACCACGTGCATAGGTAGCCAAATGGCTCATCTGCCCAATGAAAAAGTAAGAGTCACAGGAGTCCACCAAGTGTGCTTAAGCTTGCCACACCTCCTTCTGCATTACGAGATATGCTGCATTGCTACAATAATCACTGCGATGGCCAACAAAGCTTTTATTTCTGCTTGGACGAGCTCGACATTATGGAAGCCCGCCAACTTTCCTACGCATTTGATGGCCTTTTGTTCCTTTTTGCAACTTGCGCTCCCTGTGGCAATTTCCGCTACAAAGATACTAGAATTCTGCTGCATCGAGTGAATGGTGAATCGCACATAAGAAGAAAAATTTAATATGTCCTGTGCATAGGTGATTAGCATCGATGTTGCAAGCATGTGAACCCGGCTTTAAATTCAGTTAGGTAAATCATCTATCTTATGCTTGAAAGCTATAGACGCACTTTCGGCTATAATAATTCATTATGCCAGGCAAATTCAACTATCTTCTGGATGCGATCCACTTCAGATTCCATGTCTAATATAATCGTAACAGGAAAAACCAACCTTGTTAGCTTCCGTATTGATAACTTCCACTTGCCTTAAAATTGAAATAACAGAAACAGTAAGAATAAAACCAGCACTGAAACATTGACAGCAGTTTATTGTCCATGGAATAGAGGTAATGAAGAGTTTATTAAAAGGCTAATATCGTATACGCTGCTCATTTACTGAAACCTTTGGTAAGAGAGATCAGCTCATGTCAGATAAGACATGGACTTGGGTCTGGGTGACACTAGTAATAGAACAGGCCAAGTATGTTGTAGTCCGTACTCAGTGCCGTTTTAAGAGTCGAGAGGGCCTAAAGCACTTCACCCAAGGGGGCCTAATTTATAACGATTAAATAGCCCGAAACTTGCTATGTTCACCCATTGGCATATCAAAGATTATGCTTTTGCTAACAAACAGCAAATTGGAAAAATTAACTCCGTAGCACTTTTCAGTTGATTGCACACTGCACTAGATTTCAGCATCCCGGTACTGCAAATTTGAATCATTGAACTGGCAATCAGAAGGGCCTATCCAGACTGAAGGCCTGAAGCACGTGCTTTGAGTGCCTACTTGTTAAAACAACCCTGTCCGAACTCAAGACTGGCAGGACAAGACTGATCCTGACGACATTGTCACCCTTACATGACAGTCATCATATCTCACGCCTGGACATAAAGCACACCATGCCACCTTACAAAAACTTTTGATTAATGATTTCAAATACATACACAGGGAGCTACACCTGGTTGTTGTTTTTTTCAGGGTAAAAAATGACATTTAACTTCTTTCAGGTAAGCGGTTTTAGGGCATTAGATGTTCCACTTGACCAGCAAAAAAGAACCTGTCACCTTATCTAAATTTAAATTTGATTGTTGAAATATACATCATCACTTTAGACCAATTATTAAACTTCAAATTTGTTTAGAGTTGTTGTCAGTTCTGCTCCATGAAAAAGCAGCATTGTGAATTGAACTCTATCACCAAACTGATCCCGTTATCACCAGACGAGTGGCTAGCGGCTAATGGTATAGCGAGCGAATAGCAATGACTAACAGGAGTCAGACCGAAGCTGGAATGGGAATGCCATGCGGAACTTGCTCTAGATATGCGCGCACCTCTTCTGACGTACAAACTCTAGTTATCAGTGAAATCTGAGACTAGGGCCCAGGCTTCCTATCTCAGATGCTGCCACACAAATGGTTTGAGTTTAACTTCGCTTAAATTTCATATAACCACATGGAATAGACAGAAAAGCAGTTACATAAACACAACACATCAAGCATTTGATTGAGCCCTAGCAAGGAAATCCTGTAGAAATCAAGAAAGCTCTCAAGTTCATGAGAGGAAACTCACTTTGCTCTCTTGAGTGAATCAGGATTGATTCTGGGCAAGTTCCGTTGAAGCTGCAATCAACAGAGGATAATAATATAATTAAATATAGACGGTCTTTTACATAAAGAGGCCATCCCTTGTAATCTTGATGCACTTGTTACATAACTCACATCATGAATGATGGTCAGATGCAGCTCAACAGAGGATAGTATGATATAATTACAGTAATATTAGAGATCACCTGAAGTACGACAATGACATACCATGTGGATCTATAGATGCGCATGCCACGGCTTGACTTTAACTTTGACTAAATCTTATTTAGCCAGCATTATGAAAGCATATGTCAGGAAATCTTGCTTTATATATTATTTCTATAAAACAGGGTCCAAAGTTTATCTCTAATCAAGTCACAAGACAAACCGGGATGTAACCCTGCAAATTTCTTGAGTTTATTAACATTATGAGCCACTAAAGCACTAGCATCAGCTGTCTCTACGATGCAAAGTTACGTACCTCAGCTTGAGTAGCTCCAAGGTCAGTCAAGAGAGTTCCAATCTGAGCCACGAATTCAACTACATCAATGAAAATATAAACACAGTTCAGTCAACATAGCAAGAACAGAGCTAGTTCGATGACAAGTAACTAAGTACGGTAAGTCCATTTTGATAAATGACAGATGCTTTTATAGAGATAAAAGTGATGAGATTAAGTAAACAATGTGAAGTAATAAAAATAAACCAGAAATAGGTAAAGGTATGCCTTAAAGACATTTCAGCGAATAGTTGATCGAATTTTGCAAATATTTTCCCCGGCTTCAAGGCAACCTTTTCAAAAACGGCCCATTCAGATTCCATGGCAATTTGCGCTATAACTTTGACCTGTTTTGCAATGTGTTGCGACAACTTTGTACAACTAGAGCCTTGTTGTTTCCAAGAGGTTTGAAAATCCCCACTTGCAAATGAGTAGCAGATGCTGGGTTTTGAAAACACAGACAAACCAACCAACCAACCAACAAACACAAACAAACAAACAAACAAACAAACAAACAAACAAACAAACAAACAAACAAACAAACAAACAAACAAACACACAAACACACAAACAAGCAAATCATTGTCATCATGTTGTCATCAAACATTGAGTGAAAAACTTTACCTTGGCAGCTTGCTAGCTATTCATTTGTTCATTTTACTATACAAACAATTTTCGCATCAACTAATATGCGTGGCCAATGGTTACTGGTTATTGACGTGCTTACTTGCTCCATTGTCATATTGCCAAATGTCTAGTTGGCAAATTGGTATTACAGTTAGTCTTCAGAAATAAAAAATGTGCCAATTTAGTGCAAAGGATGAGATCTTAGTTACCTGAAGAGGGATGTTTCAGTAATGCAAACAGTTGCATCTAGAGAGAAATAAAAAATCAATTAAAATTAACATTGATATAGTATGAGGCAAACTGGAAGTTGAACTACCTCCAGCACAACGCAGTGATTTCAAAGGACAAAAGCATTAATTAAGAAATAAAAATCTACAAGTTTCTAGGCAAAAGTAGCTACAGTCAAAATTGTTAATGACCACCTGGCTCAAGTGACATCCTATTTTTAAGTGACCACATGTTTCAAGTGATCACCTGTTTCAAGTGAGTGAAGTGACTACAATATAACTCGGTTAATATCACCTCGGATATTATCACTTCTCGGTTATTATCACGGATTTTCAAAGGATTTTTATGTTTACACTCGCTTATTGTCACGCTTTCCGTGATTTGTTGCCTTGCTTGAATTTATAGGCACCGTAATTGTCATCAAAGGAAAAGTTGATGAAGTGTTTTTCATTGTGTTTGCCTCATTGAGCATGACAAATCTAAGAAAATGAGTCTTGTGTTGCCTAAATCTCTACATAATAGCTCTGTTTGATGTTGATACAGAGTTTGCTGTTCTATGGCCCGCTTTTTGCTATTGTTTGAGCTGTTCCTGCAAAGTTAGACGTCTATGTATGAGACTCGGTTATTGTCACGACTCGGATAATATCACGTTTTTCAATTTTCCCGAGGGTGTGGCATTAACCGAGTTACACTGTACCTGTCTCAAATGACCGCTTGTAAGTGGTTCCTTAAAGATTCACAGAGTACAATAAACCTGTATTGGGTGACCACCTGTGTTAAAAGACTACTTCTCATTGCTCCCTAGGATGGTTCAGGTTTGACTGAACATAGTTACCATTATAATTTTCTCTTTGAGAACAGCAACAATGTGACCAAACGAGTTATTCAAAACGTTAATAACTATAATTAACTCTTTATTTCCAATGATTAGTTACAATTCTGAATTACCTTGAGGTTCTTTCTGACACTGCTGACTTGAGATTTCGCCAAGGTGGGTGGCAGATTAGCTTAAAGAAAAAGAAACATCATTTATCAAACATAGGGAAGATAGACAGAATTACGCCTTCCCTTGTCAGAAATGTGTTTGTACCATGGAGTGATTCAAATGCTTGAACAGTCGTCGACATAAACTGTGGTCGAAGTTTTGCGATAGTCGTCAACGAACCAATAACAGCCATTAGATTGACACTGGATGAGAAAGATAAGAGAACAATGTAACTAGATGGCAAACACAGAAAAAGCCCAACAAATAACACAACAAAACATACATGATAAACATTTGCTACAACTGCATAACCTAACGCCATCAGATCTGACATCAAATTCCATTTCAGATATTAAAGAGAACGGACCACAAAGGACAATATGCATAAACAATTAAACATAGCGTCGTAGCACGCCCGGAAACAATAACCATGATGAGCTTCACTTTTAAATAAGAACATCTTATGACGAGGACACGAACAGAATGAAATTACGTTACAGAATACAGTGACACTAGGTTACGACATAACAGCATGACGTCATTAACACAAAGAGGATTAACACAAGAGAACAATATACAGGAAGATAACCAGAAACATTACAACCAATACCGTACGTGTGACGACAACAGGAACTACACAGTCACCACACATAGTTCGCTGGTCATTTAGTCGAGTGAAACCCAGTACTATTGGAATTGGTGGTCATGATGGTGACAGCTTCAGTTTGTCGTCACTGACGAACATAGAAGACAATCTCCACTGCACTGGGCCATATCAGACACTTTTCTAAAGCAGAATTAAAACTGACCATTGTTTGATGCATTCTGAGACATTTTCTGCCCAAACGGCAAAGCATGGTTTTGGGGAAATACAGTACAACCCGTTTAAGCGCAAATCGGAGAAGCGAAAAACCCGTTTATCTGCAAACAATTTACTATGTAACGAATTAATGCGTACAGTACAAACTCTCTTAACCGATTCCTGATAAGTGAAATTCCGGATAAGAGCAACGGATATCGTTGGCAAATTACTATTACGCTTAAGCGGGTTACACTGTAGCAACAAAGCAAATAACAGCTATTGCTGTTGCGGGAATCGGAATACAAGAAAGCAAATCCTGTAACTTGTTCTCAGTTTGTAATATCCAGGTGAAGCTTGGAGTGCATTGGAGTAGCTGCATACATTGAGCTTGCAGATGTCTCTGTACAGCAATATTAACTACTTGCCCGTCTGAGCTGCTACATAGCTTCGGTCAGTGTTGAATACTGCACATTGCTTCTCAGCTCAGATAAGGCTCTCCAGAGACTGAAATCAACCATTTCCAAAAATTTGAGCAGAATGGTTTGCCATGACAAGCAAGGGTAAATTCAAGGTGCCCATTCCACAGGCTGTCCTAAAGGCAATCTTTTTAAAAAGCGGCTCTGTTAGATTCTACACTAATTTGCATTATTTAATTTTGACCTGATTGAAGCCTTGGTGCTGCACGGTGTGTTTCAAAGCTAGTCAAATCCAAACTTGCTAATTCGTAGCAGGTGCTGGGTTTTGAATCAACAGACAGACAAACAAACATAATGACAGACAATTGTGAAATATATAGATAGACTTTTATAGTTTCAAACGAGCACAATTGTGAAAAATGAAATGCGACAAGTATCAAAACACAACCCCAATCCTTCTACCTTGATATTGACGATGAACCACAAAGTGTCAATAGACCCTCCAAGGTCATGCCGCCATGTTCTCTGAGTTCAACCAATTTGACCAATGGATGATTCTTCGGCACCTATAAAGAGTGCGTCCATTGTGATATGATTGAAGTCAAACTCCAGGAGAACCATCATTACAGTGAACACTGATTATATGTATACAGTGAAACCTGTCTATAATGGTCACATCTAGGACTTAAGAAAAATGTCATTTATAGATAGGTGGCCTTTCTATCCAGGTTGATTTCTATAGAAAGTATCATTTGACACTATAAAGAGTGGCCTTTAACACAGGTGGCTGCTCAATTGAGGTGACCGCCAATACAGATATGACTGTAGTAATCCTGGTTTCCTCCATGGTCAGTGAATTGTTATTATTTAAGACTCAGAGAAGAAACAAATGTATGCGTGTGTCTTCCTCAAACAATTCAAAGTCACTGACAATATTCTTCAAACAAAAGAGGCATTTATAGCGAGGCAGGGGAGTATGCGAACGAGGCTGTGCTACACGGACACAACATATGCAAATTCGATATATGCAAAATCCAAACACTTGCAAAATCTCACGTTAATACTACATTGCTTTTAAGTCAGATACATGCGAAATTTCGCTTATATGCAAAGATTCATGAAATCCCAATTTGTAAACCACTGCATTCTTTAGTCGGATCATCATGAAGAAATTGCCAGCATTAACATTAAGCGAGAGTATATTATGTCTTAAATATACTAATATATATCTATCATGCAAAATTCGCTTATTGCTTTGTACTGTATTTCATCACTACAGTGCAACCTGTCTATAATGGTCACCTTTGGGACCGGAAGAAAATGACCATAATAGACACTTAGACAGGTGGCCTTTCTATCCAGGTTGATTTCTATACAAAGTATCATTTGGGGTTATGAATAGTGGCATTTATACACAAGTGGCTGCTGTACAGAAGTGGCCACTAAACTAATACAAGTTTGACTGTACACTGTACAGTGTACAGTGTACAGGCACTCTATTAGGACAGGTCATACTGAGCGTATTGTCCCGATACTTACAATGTCTAGAGAAATGTCGCCTTCTTTAGAGTTATCTGGGTCCTACAAAAAGAAATAATGCAGGATATGCCATGTCTCGTCAGAAAGTTACAAAAACATTAAGCCAGGAAAAACAATTGCTTGGTTATCTGACAATTGCAAAAGACGCACCTGTCCTTTCTTTGAATGAACCAGCACCAGCATTTCCATGAATTTAATGGCGTGCGTGCGGACACTGTCATATGTACAAGAGGACATAGAATGTAGACAATTGCAAGCATTACGTTAACCATGTTGGGAACAACTGCATAAATCAAATACGGTATAAAGCTTTGTTATTTACCCATCATTCTCAGCATCAATGAGACTGCAGATATGCTTCTTTAACTCGTTGATTGCCTGAAATTACAATGTTGTCAACACACAGATTCAGGTGATAGGTTTGATACAAGGAATGTGCAACACGGTAATTGTGAATTAGTAATTGTTCATTCATGCCAATGACACAACGACTTCCAATGACAAGTTCCACGATAAAAGATTTACAGTGAAACCTGTCTATAAAGGTCACCTCTCGGACATGAGAAAAATGACTCATTATAGACAGGTGGCCTTTCTGTCCAGGCTGATTTCTATAGAAAGTATCATTTTGCAGCTACGGAGAATGGCCTTTACAGACAGGTGGCTGTTCTATAGAGGTGGCCGCTAATACAGGTTTGACTATAATAACAAAAGGACATACCTCCCACATATCACGCATATCCTCCTTGATTACTCTCTGCTTGCAAACCAGCTTCAGAAAACAAAACATTCAATAATTAGAACAGACAGGCAGCTAAAACCAAAGTTACTTTTGATGAATGTATTGACTTGTGTAAAAGAGGACTTAATTATTTTTGACCCCTCGTTTTCATCTTGGAAATGTTTGAAATAGGTTATTTACAGTGAAACCTGTCTATAACGGTCACCTTTGGGACCTGAGAAACATGACCTTTATAGACAGGTGGCCTTTCTATCCAGGTTGATTTCTATATCAAGTGTCATTTTTGGGGTTATGAAGAGTGGCCTTTATACGCAGGTGGTTGTTCTATAGAGGTGGCCGCAAATACAGGTTTGACTGTACACCCATTTGTCATCCATTTGTCATACATGTTTGGCTAGTTCGACTAATTTAACCCTTGTCCTGCTATTGACATGTATACACGTTTTCGAAACAAGTCAAAAGTAGCAACACATAACCAATCAGATAATTAGTCCTTAGCAGGCAACCAATCAGCAATTGGTGTAGCGACTTCAAGTCTTAATTTAAATGGTTTTACTAGCAGGACAGGGGTTAATATCCTGACTTCCTTAATGTCCCACCCATTAGCTGCTCCTGCAGAAGGATATTAACAGTGCTTGGCTGTATCTTCAGAAAAGAGAGTTCCTACAACAGTACAGCAAAATTTTGCAATCAAGACGCATCACCTGC
Organism: Calvadosia cruxmelitensis; assembly: GCA_900245855.1. NCBI lineage: Eukaryota > Metazoa > Cnidaria > Staurozoa > Stauromedusae > Kishinouyeidae > Calvadosia > Calvadosia cruxmelitensis. Next base: position 40,108 of record OFHS01000177.1, read on the forward strand.
AATGCTACTTTGTAGAGTGTTGCACACGCGATCATGACACGTTTCATGACATTGACATTGTCATCACCAAGCATGAATGCCAACGTGCTGATGGTCTTTGTCAGCAGATACGGGTCTTTCTTCCTATGAAAGAAATAATTTATCATATAAAATTATATTCTTCACAAAAGAACTACAAAATAAATACAAGCAAAAAGTTATGGAGATCAGGGATATGTAACATACACGCGGAGACAACAACGAGACGATGGCGTAGTAAGCAACCGACTTTAAAACATAGCAAACACAGACTGATCAAAAACAGACAAGAGATTACAAGTAAGCACGTACGAGCAACGGAGGATTAAATATCAGCAAAACAGTAGCAATCAGCGATCAACAAAGGGATTAAATATTAGCGCAGCAGGGAAACGTAACGATTAAATGTAGCAGCAATATATACAGGTCCCGTTACAGATACATGCAGGGACTCTCGTTGGAGTGGCTCTATGCCAAGTGCGTCACAAACAGCAATAATTGACACTACTACAGTAATACATATAAAATAATCTTGTATAGGCCTACACATGCGTTGGAACAGTTAGCCCAGCCTATTCTTGTCAAGACTGACAGTCAACAGTACTAACTGACAGCTAAGCATGTCAAATAAGCTTTCGGCTGACAGTCACTTTGTCAAGTTATCTAATTAATATAGTTCACACTTTCCAACTCAACATGCAATGCTCAGTCTATATACGATTCTTAGTTCTATCAAGTATAGAATGGGCCTGTTCATGAATTTACAAATAATGTTCGTCCAGGATAAGGCATGATCAGTCGAAGATGATGCAAAACCAAATTGAAAAGTCATTCCGTAGATGATCAAACTTGTGATGATGATTACCTATCACGATGCATGACGATCCAGTTCAAATTATACGCGGCATCATCGCAAACATGATATAGAATCTAGCGCTGGACGGATTGTGAATTATAATTAATTGATTAATTTGAGAGATGTAGCGAATAGTTGAGGCTAACTACTATTTTTTTTCTCCTGTAGTTGTAGTTGTAGCAAACTACATTTTTAGAAAGTAGTTGTAATTGTAGCGAACTACAAAAATAAAGTAGTCAATCCACCACTGATTGGATCCAGCTCTAATAGAATGGAATTCAACGTTGCACACAGTGTTTTCAGTTAAAACATAGTTTAAAGAGAAATAGGATCATCAGGATGATGTATTCATCTGCAATCCAATTATACGGGATGCATTTTCTCACCCTGCTTCTTCCACAAAACTGATAACAAACCGCCGTACATCGGATGATCTGTCTTGTTGAAAAACAATGATTTCCTGAAACCATAATTATATCACAACATTAGAATAATCATAAATCATCACACGTATTCGCAAATTATTCAAAATCCACTCATCCATGCATTTAATGAAATCAACAACCGCATAGGGGCCCACGGGTTACCATAGTAACAGCGAGTCAAAAACGACGTCAATTTTACAAAAGTAAAACCAACAATTTCATATCATGACAACTCAGTAACTCACATCCAGGAAGTTGTCCAGTAGCGTAGGATCTTTATTGAGGATAAGCTCCTGCACCTAAGACATCAAGAGACGATGTAGACTTTAGAGGAATCAGAAAAAAAAACTAATTTGCACTGTAGATAAGCGAGCCCTACTGGAAAGTTTGTAGGCTACGCCGAAGATCTTCGGCATGGAGCTTGCTTGTAATTCGGTGATTGGCGTGGAGCAGCCACGAAAATCTGAAGAAGTTGGTACTAAACACTGCTAAAAATACCGGATTTTGGCATGGCACAAGCTTGGAGCAGCACTGCCTAGCGTAATCTTCGGTGTACGAAAAAAAAACTTTCCAGTAAGGCAACCGAGCATAGGCCGATCTGGTGTATAGCTGACATCTAGTTTTAGCGTGAAAAATTTCAAAAATTTACGTTTCTAAATCCGTTTCATACAAATTCAAACTGAATTTGGAGGTTCACAGATTTATGCCAGGATGGTTGCAGTAATAAGACAAGTCAGCAGCTGCATCTAAAGACTAACCTGTCTCAGATAACTGAGTTTGTTCTCAGATTGTGCTAGTTGTGCTTTGTTGATTAGTTCAATGACCTGCGAAAGGAATACAAACACAACATCAATTAATATCACGATCCGTTTAATATCAAGTGTTAAAACCAAGATCGATCAGCATGAAAAATATTTACCTATTTAATTAACGAAGTGGATATTCTTACGGTAACCGTAAACTTTTTTCAAAAAGATAAACTTACGAACATCGATTGCGCATGCGCGAACTATCCACGCACGGAAGATTGCATATTGTGTCTTGTTTACAACAAAATTAGTGAACGATAGTTTGAGTTTGATGCCCACTGTTGTTTACGAAATAGGCGGGATTCGTCTTCGCCGTGCGGAAATTTTGGCTTATAGAGTCGCTGGGTAACATTGAAGTTCGACATTTCCAACGTATGTCGATTGTAGATCAACGTAATGTTATTTCATGTCTACAATCATACAATTTATCGATAATGACAGATGCTTTCGAATCGCCTTGCGTCGACGTTACAGAATTATAGTCAATTTATGAATTTGTGAAAAAACAAGCGTCGTAAATATTGAAAGGAAATGATATGCGGCTATTAGAGGAACAAGCACGCTATTGATCGTGCGGGAGCCCCTTTGGTTGATCTGAATGAAATTCTGCTTCTCAACAACAACAATCCTCTTTTTAATTTCTTCAAAAGATTAGAATTTGTATCCGAGAAAGACCACAACAAGTTACCAAGAGAACGCGATTGCCAGCATAAACTTGGACTTCCATTGCCAGTGAGGCGAGGTGGAGTCGATGTTAAAAATGGTTCGAAATTCGAAGTAACCAACCAAACCTTAATTCCAATATCGTGCCAAAATGATGGTTCGCGCGTGCGCAATCGACGTCCGTAACTTTATCTTTTTGAAGAAAGTTCACGGTTACCGTAAGAATATCCACTTCGTTTAATTAATTGAAGTGGATATTCTTACGGTAACCGTAAGGCTTTCTTTAAAAAGATAAACTTACGGACATCAATTGCGCACACGCGAACCAACCACGCTCGGAGGATTGCGGATTGTTTCTTGTTTACAACAAACTTAGTGCACAATATTTCTTGGCTTGGCGTCTGAGTTCGATGCTCAGTTGCTCACTGTTGTCACATACGACATGGGCGGGATTTGTCTTTGCAGTGCGGAAATGTTGGCTTATAGAGTCACTGGGTAACGTTGAAGTTCGACATTTCCAACGTATGTCAATTGTAGATCAACGTAATGTTATTTCATGTCTACAATTATCGACAATGACAGATGCCTTCGAATCGCCTTGCGTACGATTTTACAGAATTATAGCCAATTTACGAATTTGTGAATAAACAAGTGTTGTAAATATTGGAAGGGAATGATGTGCATTGTGCAGGTATCAGAGGAACAAGCTTTAGCACGCTATTGATCGTGCAGGAGTCCCTTCGGTCGACCTGAAAGAAATTTTGCTTCTCGACAAACAATCTTCTATCCTTCATTTTTTTTTAAAGATTCAAATTTGTATCCGAGAAAGATTCCAACAAGCTACCAAGAGAACGCGATTGCCAGCATAAACTTCGACTTCCATTGCCAGCGAAGCGACTGGAGTCGAAGATGTTGAAAATGGTTTGAATTTCTATGTTCTAACCAAACCTTTCAAGATTCAAATTAATCGCGCCAACAAAATGATGCTCCCCGCGCGTGCGCAATTGACGTCCGTAAGTTTATCTTTTTGAAGAAAGTTTACGGTTACCGTAAGAATATCCACTTCGTTACTTAATTCATTCGCTTAGTATCACGAATTTAACTGGTGTGATATTAACAACATCGCACTGTACATTAATCTATGTATCAAAATCCCACTTATACATTCCCTAGCTACACTGCTACAGACAATATAACACTTTGTTATCGCCGTCTTCCAAACAAATTCATTATGGCAGGGTAATCAACATTCCGTTGATTCCGACCTGATGTTATCCCTCTTACTAGTCAATACTCAGCAAGTATGCGTGCATAGTAGAAATTTTATCATGGTACTCTTTCAGACATCTGTAAAACCTTATTTAAATTGGAAAGCTCTCCTTATGACACATGAGGACATTTTTAACTGAAGAACATTGTCAATTATCGACAGTCGACAGTAATCAACCGATGAAACTCTTTGCCTGATCATCTTGTATGTAGTAAATCTTCATTCATCAATTATAACATTAAAAATGTACTACTTGTTGTACATACCCGTTCTGCAGTCGTTTCAGTCTCAATTTTAGGAGTAAGGTTCCCCTCTTCAGCGGCTCCAACACCGCGAAGCTTACCGTCTTGCGCCGCCATTTTGGAATCAACGAGCTAGCCTCGATTGGAAAACTAGTTAAACCTCGTTTGATCCAAAGAATCAAAACTTGCCAGTTGACCTTGAAGTCGGTAAAGTACGTAACCATACAGTACGTACTGTACGTGGAAGTATCAAAATTTAGACTGCTCATCTTGATAGCATCTTACTAAAGTTATGCGTTACTTCTTCAGAACATTACTGGTTACAATAATATTTTCAAGAAGTACTTTTTCAAAACCTAAAAACCAAATTGTATGGTTGCTCCCGATTCAAATGGAAACCAGGCCAGATTACACTTGTCTAAATAACATCGCTTTACGGGCTAGAAGAGCACATGATGAGCATTTGATAACTCGCCGTCGGAGAACAAAAAGATTTATCCCCCTCCCCCAGGGGCCTTATTCATGGACCGGGTCCCGGGACTAAAGCGTAGTCCGAGACTAAACACCTAATCGGGACTAAATTGCAAAAATCTGCCGGTATATAGGACTTAAGATTTAGTCCCAAACTACGATTTAGTATCGGTCCATGAATAAAGCCCCGCAGACTCTTGGGTTACCATGGTAACCGTGAGTTAAAAACGATAGACCATATCAAAGACACATGCGATGAAAAACGTTGCACTCTATATAATGGCGTCAACGGTGACACGAGGGTTAAAACAACTTTGAAGAAGTCGAGGATCGTCTGTCTCTTGGACGTACAGCAATGATTCAATCGTTGCAGAGCCACGAAATAAATTAGAAATCTACGTCAGATCACCGTTCAACCGATGCAGAACCAAACGGTTGCATATATAATTTTAATTGTAATTTAGAAGTTCTAAATAGCTTAATGTCATTTCAGACAAGGGACAGTGGTATAGTCTGTCACCAATGAATTCCAGAGACGGCACACTAGAAAACGCAGAATAACATTGTTCAGTCGCGACGGCCAGCATCGGGACAAGACCGAAGTCGAGAGACTATACAATAGCGTCATGGCGACGCTTTAGTCCGAGATTCGCTCGCGTGTCGGTCGAAGGCACCCCAGTTGCCTTGGCAACTGCACCGTTCGAATGGTTGTTGTTGTAACAAGAGCGGGTGTCGCAAGTGGGCGCCACAAAGGCAGTACAACGACTACTTGAGAACGGCTGATTTAGCGCAGATTCGTGGGAATGTTCTTGAATTGCGTGATTTGTGGGTTGCCTTGCGAAAGCATCATGCGATGTGGAGATCTTTGCCAAATGTTGGCGTTCAAATTGAAGCGGAGGGTAACAGGCGTCTGGTTGCGAGCAGCTGACATCGCATGGGATAGCGGCAGCAGGGTGACCGGGCATCGACGAATAGGACACGGTGTGCGCGTTGGGGAAACCAGGGACGCCATAGAAGGGAGTTCCCTCGGAGTGTCCGCTGTCTCGACAAGTCAGACATGCGCACGATGGATGACAATAAGCCGACGTATCGCTTGAGCCTGGTAACGATGGCGACGGCGTCGACGCACTGTCCTTGTCGCTCTCGCTTGACGTATTCTTCTTCCTGCGTCGTTTAGCCAGCGGCGCGTTCTCAACGTCCATCAACTGGAATCCTGACCTCGCAGCGTGGTGATAAGCTTGTAATGCAACGCGGAGGGCATTCTCAACTCGAAAGCCACATGAGTCCAAGACATCGGGCGTCATCAGGGGTGTTGTGGGCACAGAGACGCGATCTGAAAGCCACTCGTGCGCAAGGACTTGGTCGACCGTCAGTCGCATTGCGGGATCGACGGTTAGAAGACCTACCATACAAAAACAAACAATCAGAACACATCTCATTAATTAAACCCCATCAGCCCAAGCTGAGAGTGACGTTGAAAATGGCACGGTGGAACCTAATATCTGCTAGCATTGGAACTTAACAAGAACCTCAAACAATCGTCACAACATTACATACTATCAAGAAGGTAGTAAACGCTGAAAAACGACGCAGATGCAATCATAATTGCTGGCCATCTGCAATTGACATGCAATGGAACTCTCTACTCTGATACAAAATGATGTTAAACAGTTCCTGAAGAGTGTATCCCGTTTTCAGTGTAAACCCTGCTTCTCAGCAAAAGAATCACTAAACGTGCGAAAAAAGTCAGAAAACTATGGCAGGAATTAGCGTGCAAACTGTCTATAAAGGTCATTTTCCTCAGGTTCCAAAGGTGACCATTATAGACAGGTTTCACTGTAGTTACTTCAAAATTTACCCCAAAAGTAGCTTTTGAAGTAACCAGATGCTTTACAGCCGTGAGGTCTGCGACGGCTCACCTTGAATGAGATCTTTGGCGGACGTTGAGACCGTGCTCCATTCCGCGCCGTCGAAGCTGACATTGCCTTGCATGATACTCTTCATGATGCTCATTTCTGAAATGCCACGCTTTGAGTCGAAAGGAAATGGCACCTTGCCAGACATCATCGTGTACTAAAAACAAATAGACCTCGGCATACTCAGAAACAAGCAACCAATATACGTAGTAGCCTTGATTTTGTACACAACTGAAGTCTAATCTGGCAACTGAATTACAGTCAAACAGGGCTCGCGTGGCAACTCAAGGGATAGCCAATAGAAACCGGTCTCTTAACACAGGTGGTCGTTAAATCAGGTTAGACAGCACTTGGATATCCACGACTCGAGGGAAACTCACGATTGCATCAGAGCAACTGAATACTGCATAAGGCGGACAAAGGTTTCAATACAATATCTAGAGGCAATACGGCTGAGTCCTGATATCTAATCATGTAAAATGTATCACAAAAATCAGAAATTGAATAGCCGGATGCAATCGCAATTCGATTTCTTTCTAGCTTCTACCATACAGTCAAACTTGTATTAGCGGTCACCTCTATAGATCAGCCACCTGTGTATAAAGGCCACTCTCCGTAACCTCAAAATGACACTTTCTATAGAAATCAACCTGGACAGAAAGGCCACCTGTCTATAAAGGCCAGTTTCCTTAGGTCCCAAAAGTGACCATTATAGACAGGTTTCACTGTATCACCAATGATCGACGCACGGTTTCAAATGAGAAGAGATCAGAGAATTGAACGTTAACAAACTTGCATTCGACAGCAGTTGCTTTCTTCATTCAAGATTAAGATCTATTTTCAGCAAATAAACTTACCAAGATCACTCCAAGGCTCCAGAGGTCACAAGATTCGTCATAGCCACGGTTGGTTTCCTGCGTGGCATGACGTAACACTTCCGGTGCCGCGTAAGTCAATGTGAAACAAGGCGTTTGCAATGGTTGCGTGCCACGAAGCCTTGCAAAGCCAAAATCAACCAACTTGAGCTCCGCCATGTCTGATTTATCGCAAAATAACAAATTCTACAAAGACAAGATATCTGATTGTAACCTCAAACATCAAATAATTACAATTCTCAATTCTGCCAAGCCACAGGGCTCGTGTTTCTGATGTGTTTCTCGTGCCTCCTTACATCCCCAATGCCTGTGGAAGCCTTTTTATAAAACGTTGCATCATCTATTTCGTCGATTAAATAAGTGTTGTTCTTAAAGCAGAGAATAGGCATAGCTATTCGACGAGGGAAAGCCTCGTCAATCATGGGGACCTTAGCCATCGCGAATGTCTTTTGCGAAAATTGTAACTGTTAGTGTGATTACATTTTATATAATTATATAGGGATATTTATTAGACACATGTTAATTGTGAGATCTTAATTTACTGGGATAGCTTTTAGATTGTATTGATCATAGGAATGACGGATATCTGTTAAATCTCATTGAATTTTGTGAAAACTACATCAGCTAATCAAGAAAAAAATGAAACAGTTTTTCGATATGAGTCTCTAACCTCTGGCTTTAGATCTCTGTGAACAACGCCAGCCTGATGCATGTATTTGACAACGGACACAAGTTTCCTCATCAAATGCCTTGCTTCAGCTTCGTTGAAGTTCTTCTTCGTCTTAATCCGATCCAAGAGTTCACCACCTCGTAGCAACTCCATCACAACATAGATATGAAGCTGCATGATAGGAAACAATATTAACTAATTATACCACAGAATACAGAGATGGAAGTAGAGAAATGCTATATAAAAATGGAATTAAGAAGCCTACATCAGCCATTTCTGGTGTGGATTTTGAGTAGAAGTAAAGGGGGTCCAGCGTATGTCAAGAAGTTTCTTTGTATAGGAACGGCGTTTCTGGACAAAAGCTGTTCCAGATAAAGACACGGCGTGTTTTTTCAAACTTTGTTATTCTCAGGAAGTCCAATCTGTGGCGAATTGGATTCTCTAATTAGGCTGACCCATTCAACATTGAGAAATCATTCTTGATGTTGAAGCCTGTTGCGGGCATTCTGCTTTACAACTTTAGCGGTTCCCGAAGTAAAGCTTGCATAGTGGTTTTCACACACTTTTTCGTGTTGCTCTTCAACACGGAGCTTGTTATTTCACATGGTTTTTCAAGGGTGCATACCACACTATGAACTGATACCATGTGAAATCCATGTGAAAATCATGTGAAAAATTTTGCTGAGGGGCTTCCCATTTCACATGATTTCACACATTCTTGTATCCATAGCGAATAAGTGGCTTATGAAGCAGTATTCTATAAGAGTCAGTTCTGAGCTAAATCTTGTCCATGAGGCATTATTAACAGGTGGTTATTACATAGAGGGGAATATAAGTTTGACAATGACAGTTCAGAAAATTTATAATCAAATCAACTTACCTCATCTTGATGTACTTCGTGAAGGCGAACAATGTTTGGGTGACCCTGACAGAGGCGTAGAAGTTGCACTTCGCGGTTGTGACGTCTTCTAAACATCAAATACATTCAATATAGATAGAGAATAAGAGAAAGACCTTTCAATGGTAGCATGACAATCAATGCGATTATCGTACTCAAAGAGACCATTCAAAACATAACAAATTACAAACTACATTCATTACAGACATTCCAAACTACAGCGAATCACACTGGCAGTGCTTCAAGATCAAGCAGCTATGAATTCATGACATGTGCTGCAAACAAGAAACAACCTTAGAGCATTGAGCATAACGCAATCCTGGTTTCCTCCATGATCAGTGAATTATTATTGTTCAACACTCAGCGAAGAGAAAAGTGCAGATGTGCGTCCAATAGCGTCCTCATCAAACTATTGTAGGTCATTGACAATCTTCCTCGCGCAAAAGAGGTGTTTATAATAAGGAGGGGAGTGTGCAAACAGGGCGATGCTACACGGCCGCAACAGCATCCTGCCAGAAGGCATACCAATAGTAAGAAAGCAATTTTGATTTTATGTACGTAAGCATACCTTCGACTGATTATTTTCACTGCATACTCGACATTTGTTTGCTTGTGAACGCATTTCCTGCAAAGCAGCGTAGATTCATTATTATACAACATATCTATTCAACCATACAATAGGCAAACGACAGTTATTTCAACAAAGGTGTTTCATGGCATCCCTAAGTGGAATCTTATGGTTGAATATTAACATACCGGCAAATGGAAAAGCTGCCCTCTCCTAAGTGTTCTTCGCACAGCAAATAATTCTTGTGAAAAGACGAAGTCTATAAAAAAAACAGCCTAGTCAATTGAACTGTACAGAACAAAAGCCACATCATAGAAAACAAAGAAGAATGGTGTCATTAATTAAACCTTTCTGGCTGACAAAAACAATTCGATGTTTTAAATCAAATTGCAAGCAAGTGCATAGCTTTACAAATAGAAATCAGAGTTTAATTCTGTTACTAGTGTAGGTAGGCCCACAAGTAACGGCTCTCCTTCAGTCGCAAAGACTGCAGCAAGCTGCCTAAATCTATTACCTGGAATAGTTTTGCATATGACAGAGCTGCACTTCCTGGTTTGCCTGCTGACTTTGGTGGTTTGAGCATATCATCAGCAATAGCATTCTTGCCAAAGATCACTGACGGAGCAATAAATGAATAGCCCTAAAACGCAAAAAGACCAATGGTACATCAGTACTTGGCAAAAAATCAACAGGTGATAAGTACAACTACTTCTGCCATCCAAACATTCTAAATGCAGCGATCGCCCATCTAAAAAATCCATGGTGCTGCATATGTCTTGTTTATGTTGAGCTAGCCTTTAAACAGCATGACAAAATCAGACACCTCTCAACGATAGAAACAGGAAGCATGCTAAAATCATGTGAAAACTGCCCTTTTTCACATGGCTTTGTGTTCTTTTTTAATACATCAGATTCAAATGTTTTTCACATAGTTTTTAAATGCTTTTGAATTCATAATGAAAGCAGATTAGGAATATCTTTGTTATAAAATTTCTGAAATGTATCCTGAGAAGTCCAGCCAGCAGCTTGCATAATAACATTGGCACAACAGCAAGTTTCGCAGCATATATCCCAGCTGCCTTAAGTAGTTTAATCGAAAACAGAGAACACTGACATGATTTCAAATGTCAAATGGGCATAAACGGGGCCTGAAGAGGGACTTACGCGGAATATTTTGTCACAATTATTAGGAACAGCTGCCGGCGAGTCCAGTGGATTCATGAGAGTAAACTCCTCTGAGAAGTTGCTGACGTCCAATTCATCACGAATAACTGGTTTGAATGGTGGCGAGACATCTCGTTGACTTAGACGGTCCCAGTCAATAGGCTAAAATATCAAACCAAACAAATTAAAATGTTGAAGTCTGAACAGAAACATGAATCAAATTTTGCAAACAATAAGAATGATGCTACACTGAAAGTCTGCAAGTAGCGATCATAACTAGGTAGGAGACAGTTACAAAATACCTGGCCAAGAAAGAAATTAGGTCCTACAACAACTGAAAGCAATATTTGGGTGTAGGGCAACATAGAAATTAGTATCGTACATAGGTAAGTAGCATTCAACGTGAGTACAGATACAAGGATCACATACATGGAAGAAAGGATGCCTCTTTAGATCGCCAACACCTCCTGGCCCATTTCCTAAGCGACGTCTCGGATTCTTCTCAAGCAATTTCATAATAACATCTTTTGCAATTGATGACATAGTGATGGGTAAGGGAGGAGGGTTGTTGCAGATGCGTCTAACGGAAAGATATAAACAACAAATGCGGTACAGTCAAACATATAACAGCGGCCACCTCTATAGAGCAGCCACCTGTGTATAAAGGCCACTTTTTCGCAATCCCAATATGACACCTTCAATAGAAATCAACCTGGACAGAAAGGCCATCTGTCTATAAAGGTCATTTTCACTCAGGTCCCAAAGGTGACCATTATAGACAGGCTTCACTGTACCCATGTCATCTCTTGGGAAGCTAAATTAGAAATTAGCATATTTAATTACCTTTTGTAGAACAGGATGATGTGTATGTCTGTGGTGTCATGCAAGGTGCGTGTCAAGTGTGTTGTGGCAAACGTCTCAGTATTTGATCCGTTGCGTGGAATATAGTTCCAGTGTCCAGTGACAGTAGTGGTTTCTATAGTCACGAATTGCAAACGAATATGTAGGCCTATAAGTTGTTAGTAAGGAGCCAGTCTCTGTGCCGTATCATTGTGTCGTCGCACCAATCCATGAAATGACAATTACCTTGATATTTCCGTCTGACCATTTTTTTCATTCTCAACAGTAAAAGGTGATGCTCCAGTGATAAGCTCATACAACAGCACTCCAAGACTCCACCAATCAACAGCCTATGAAAAACAACAGCAGATACATACAGAAAATTCAAGCAATGAACTAGTTAGTCCAATGAACTAGTTGCATCCAATATTTAGCCCAAAACGTAAGACTTTTAAAGTGCAAATTAGACATGCCAAAGTGAGATGAAATTTTCAAAACTTATATTAGATTAGCTGACTGCCTGCACTTACCGTTCCGTGCCCTCTGCTGCCACCACGGACAACCTCAGGGGCCATGTATTCAATTGTCCCACAGAATGAAAATGCACGACCATCCTGTAACATTGATAAGATGCAGGAGGTCTTCATTTCATGAACAACAGAACAAGGTCCCATTAGAGTCACTGTACATTCAACTTTCTGACAAGAGAAATCAACTGTCCTCGATTTCTTTTATCAGTGTCTTACCTCATGTGGTGCAAACTCCTTACTCAATCCAAAGTCAGTCAAAACCACGTGCCCACTGGCATCCAGGAGAATATTCTCCAATTTGATGTCGCGGTAAATAATACCAAGCTGAATAAAATATTGTGAGAATCAAAAATTTCCCTCCCATGATTTAAGGTCATCAAATCGAAAGAATCAAAAATATTGTGAGGATCAAAAATTTCCCTCCCATGATTTACGGTCATCAAATCGAAAGAATCAAAAATATTGTGAGGATCAAACATTCCCCTCCCATGATTGGCGGTCTCAATAGGCTTAAGAATACAAGTAAACATTTAGACCGCCAGTCAGCACCTTTCATCAGTCACTAAGGTCCTGTTTTAATGCTGACTTGTAGCAATCTGTACTTTCGCACCTTTGGATGAGCTGGCAACCCTTCATATCTGCCACAAATATGTATCCTACAACATCAATTTGTCCACTATCTCTCAAGTCCCAATGCCTCAACTTACATCTACAAATTTGAAATAATGTTCTATCAACATTTATATTACTATGTAATGTTCTATTACACCACACACACTGAAACGTAAAGCTCGCTCTAGCTTTCAGATGGTGTAGGCCCTCAAGAGAAGCAAGGATCCTGACAGCCTGGTTCTCTGAAGTCTAACAAAAATTAAGAAGGGAAATCTGTGGCAAAATTAAAATACAAATTTTTAAAGAAATCACGTCAAAAGTGACTACCCTACGCAAAAACAAAATTAATTAACCCTTGTCCTGCTATTGACGTGTATACACGTTTTCAAAACAGGTCAAAAGTAGCAACACATAACCAATCAGATAGTTCTAAGCAAGCAACCAATCAGCAATTGGTGAAGCGACTTCAAGTCTTCATTCAAATAGTTTTACGAGCAGGACAGGGGTTAATATATAATAGATTTGGACAGTATAACATTTGAGTTGGATTGTTTTGGCTTGTCTATTGTTCACATTTTGAAATTTAAGATGACAGAACATAAATAAAATGTCAATAGAGCCTTCCTTAGTTTTCAACACAGTCTCAAAGTTTATCTAACATCAAGGAACCTCTTAAAATGTGAGAATGTAGGCTGTATGAGACACACTCTGCAAGGGGCGGGTTGACAATACCTTATGCAAATGTTCCAATGCAATGGCCACTTCAGCAACGTAAAATCTTGCTTCGTCTTCGTGGAAGTGCTCACGGTTGTACAGATGAGTGAATAGTTCACCTCCACTGACATAATCTGAAGTTAATTGAATTTGTTTGTCATTTGCAAACAACAGATAGTTATCGGATGGATCACATATGATATATATTTAATTTAATCAAAATCAAAATGTATGCTTGCCGGCATCCAGCATTTCACAACTACAAAAATAAAACTAAATAATCATATGCAATACAACTAGGTAAAAGTCGACTAGGTCTACAATGATAGAAAACTTTTTACCAACATCAGCCTGCTTTTATATATATACCGTACTGTTTTTATGTATTAATCAAGGTTTAATTTTACAATTGTTTTCTTAATTTACTGTTTTAACTCGCCATATTGTAAAACGTATCTGTACAGGTAACTGGGGATTGGAGTTCTCCTTCTCCAGTAGTATGCGAGAATAAATAAAATATATGATGATGATGATCGAAAAAACATTATCACCTGCCTCTTTCTCATGTAAATTAGCTCGTGAATTATTTTACCCCTCGTTATTCCCCTTTAGAAGAGATTACAATCTAATCTGATTAAACGCCTATCTGATCACAACGTAGACTTGAGGATGGACAGTCTGATAGGGGCACACCCCTAATCTTGAAAGGGATTGATGACCGAGCCCTAAAGTTTATGGGTCGCTGCAACTTTTGTAAATTATTTTTCATTCAGTATTGCCAAAATGTTTGTTACATGCATTTCCTTCATGTACTATAATTATTACGACATAAAAAAAAATATTTGATTTTTTCTAAAGAATAAAGAAGTCGTATGAACACAGAGATTTGGAGATGAGAGATGTTTACTTAGTGTTCCAAAGAAAAGGTACAAATTTTTACTTCCCACATGTCCAACAATATTACTACAATTATACAAAGGTTATAAGTGCCACCGAGTTTAAAACCAAGCAAGCTGTTTTAAGCAAGAAATATAAATATGTGAGATCTGCTATTTATTTGCTATTCATCATGACCATCATTTATTGTGAACCCAACATGGCTGTAAAGTAACTAGTTACTTTAGTAACTAGTTACCCGAAAAGTTACTTTTTGGGTAACTTTTTGAAGTAACTAATTACTTTTCACTGAAAGTAACTTTTGCTGTAACTAGATACAATTTTTCAAAGTAACTTGTAACTTTTCAGTTACATTTGTTTACGATTAGTTACTTTTCACTTCTAGACTATAGTTAATTGTGGGTACTGTTAAGATACAATAAGCTTCAAAGCATTCATGTATGCATGGAAAAATCCACCGAAGATGGTAAATTGGAATTTGTTCAAAATACTAAGGTAAATTATACCTTCTTTTCTTATGTTAACATCGATGAAAGTAACTTTGAAAGTAACTGTAACTAGTAACTTTTCCTGAGAGGTAACTAGTAACTTTTGAAAGTTACTTTTAGAAAATAGTACAGTCAACTCCGCCAATAGCGGTTCCGCCATTACCGGAATTTCGTCAATAGCGGTGAACTTTTGAAGTCCCAATGATTGTTACGGTCTGCCTTTGCTAAATATATCCG
>OFHS01000178.1:0-12418 GCA_900245855.1 Calvadosia cruxmelitensis
CCCTACCACCCCCAGGCCAATGGTCATGCAGAGTCCGCTTTGAAGTCCATGAAACGTCTCATGACAAAGGCAAGCCCACACGGTGGTCTGGACACGCCTGCGTTTACAGAGTCACTGCTCGAACACCTCAATACACCACGAGCAGATGGCCTCAGCCCCACAGTACTGCAGTTCGGCAGACCACTACGGTCGTGCTTGCCAGCGCACCTTCTGGTTTTTACCCAGGTGATTGTGGAAGATACCAAGGAGGCGGATAGGAAGGTACTCCGCCTGAGGGAACGCGTCAAGGCGGGCTTTGATGCCCATGCCAAGGACCTGCCACAGTTGGCGGTAGGAGCATTGTCCTGGTGCAACACCAACTGACACGGAAATGGGACAGGGTGGCGGAGATAGTCACGGTTCATCCTGGCAAACAAAGTTATGTTCTGAAAACCGAAACCGGTAGAACCCATTGGAGGAACCGCAAGATTGGCGTCACCGCGGACGGCAGACTCCAGCCATGCCAACTGCCCTTGTCGGTGGACCGGCAAGGGAGCCCAACGCCCCACACAGAAGCAGGCGATCAAGGAAGGCACCGCGCGCAGACGCTGAATTTATAGAACACCTCAATGTGCGAGGGATTCACACTGTCGAGGGGCATATAGTTGTAGCTCAGTCAGCATTGTAATCGGAGTCAGTATTGCGACATCCGAGCTGGCCTCGTAGTCTCGTACTTGCGTGTTCCTGTCTCTCGTTATTACATATTCGTCGAAGCGACAACGTTCTCCTTGTTTCCGTAACAATGATGAGCCAATTGCAACATATTATGAGGCTCAGAAATGTGAAGTTGCTACTGATTTCAGTGTTAACGCATTTTATAGAAATTTACGCTGCTTTGTTAGCCCCCCTCGGGCAAGTCTAGCCCCTCATCTGAAACTTTCTGGAGCCACCCCTGCTGCTGCTTGTTAACTTCCAAGTAAAAAACGCTAACAAAATCTTATTACCATACAAAAAATCCTAGTTATAGCCTTAATCTTAGTTCTGAGCAAGTAACCGACCCCTGTGGTGCTGAATCAGGAAACCAACAAACATACATAAGGTCTAACTTCAATTCAAGTTGAGCTTAGTGTTCTTGTGAATTTAGCAGTTCGGCAAACAGATACTTGGTTAGCAATAAGTCCAATATTGCCATACATTCAAATAAATACTTCCTTCACTAGAAATATTATTTAACGCTGCCTCGATGATCTGGTGGGAGGTTCCACTGCCAAATCAAACACCCCAGACGGACAGACAGACGGTTCTGAAGCATGCAGCTTTTGCTGTGCTCATTAAGTCATTAGTAGGCCTACAGATTTCTAATCATAGATACATTGGAACTGTCTGGCCGTCCATCCGTCAGAAGGTTCAGGTTTTAGTCTGTTAGAACTCGTTTTCTCGCCCAATAAAACACAGAAGCGACACAGTGGAAACAATTTTGTCTACTCAGTACTCACCATCTCGACTGGGGTTCCGTGGAAACATTCAGGAAGGCCAAGCCACTGATTTTAATTCCTGATTGGGCAGGAAATACACTACAATACTTTCAAGGAACATGTCAGTCTTCGCCAACTAGTCCTGTTGTCCGTCGCTAGTGGCTGGAAATTGAAGATGATTGTTGTAGCTTGTAGTGACATAAACGGTGACAAACGCCACATTGGTTTACGTCATTACGCTCTGCCTTGGGTGGACAGAGGCTGCACCAAACCGAGAAAAGGGACTTCCCAGAAAGACCCGAAGTGATCACTCTAGAAGTGACTGTTCAAACCAACTATGTTCAAACTGAAGCGGGTGTTCCTCTTTTCCAGCATGACCTCTCAATCGTAACTGTATATTTATTTATTTTCTCTACACAAGTAGCACAATTCTACTTCGAAAGGCACTAGGAACGCATACCTATCGAATATGAAATTAATACTAAAATAGACAACATTTAAATAACAATAACTTATGTACTTCAATAAGATTCTATACTAAAAGGAATATATTAATATGATATAGTTTGCATTTATAAAAGCAAATGTGCGGTAAATAGATAATAATGTTTCTACTCAATAAGAAAAATTAGTTGCCTAAAAAGCAATGCCAGATCAAGCTCTTTGCCGGTGATGCCAAGGTAATTTCTTGCAGACAAAGCTCAAACTTCCACCTAACGGATACACTGCAGAGATCTGACTTGGCTGCCAAGTGGCAATTGCGATGCTTTTGAAAAATGTTTCGTTTTCTCTGTGGGCAATATAAATGTTCCATCTTTTGAATATAACTTACATGGACGCACGTTCAACCATGCCAAAAAGGTCATGGATCTGGAATAATCCTCACAACGAATTTAAAGATGCTCAAAATATTGGCTTCAAAATTTACTGTATTGCAAGATAAATAGATAACAGCTGTATTGTACAGTACAGTAGGCTAATGATGTGTTACTTCTTGAATCCAGCCTCTTTTTGTGGGCTGTTGGGTCTCTCATTTATACAATGGCTTCACTTTGATTGTTGTTTCAATTGTTCGATGATTTCCGGTTGTTTTGACTGAAGGTGCTGTCGCGGTTCGCGGACTCGCGGTGCTGTCGCATGAGAGCTCATGGAGGCGTTTTAGCTCGTCGTTTTGCGCTGTCGTTGATCTATGATCAGAACCTGATCAGAACCAAGATTAAAACATCATTGAAACGAACTACGAAAGGCACCGATGATGCTTATGAGAGGGCAGACATTGAGCAAGGCTCGCATCAATTTGGCAGCGAGTGTTGCGAGATGCAGGACTTTTTCCAACGACCATCAGTCTCACAAAGTGTTGGTAGTTGGCGGAGGAGCAGGCGGCATCAGTGTTGCTGCTTCGCTTGCTCGGAGGTTCCCAAATGATATTGCAATCATTGAACCGTCGGACGTAAGTTTGCGCTTGCTATAGTCTCTCATTTTGCAGTGTAATAAAACTGCCAGCGAAGCTCGTTCGGGTTTTGTTTTTATTTTCATGATCTTTTATGACAGTCAAGAGTCTCCACACAGCACGCCATTGTCTTTTGTAACGGATTCCCCTCAAATTCTATTGTCCAATGGCGATGTAGAAATTGATATCGAGATAATAGCAGATTTAGTAGAGGCCTCCTGGGTGAAAAAAAGCAATAATTATCAGTAGCATAGTCAACCACTGACATGCTTTTTTTTACCCAAGCTTTGAGTAATGCCAAGCACAAGAATTGCTACCATTAGACTTTGAAATTTGGCCATTCCCCTGTCTCACATATGCTGAGTCAATCTGGTTGGCTTAGTATCAGAGACAGGGTGAGATTCCATCAGCCTTCCTGGGCACACAAAATCAAGTTTGATCACGCACCTCCTTGTCTTTCCACATTCTTCTCTTCTCCTAACACTACCAAGACACGATCATCCACCACAAACAATATCTACAAATATCTACATCCAGAAAAGTCATCGCCATTCTTTCCAGTCTGCTGGAGCTCGACTGTGGAATGGCCTGCCGTCCTTGATGAAGGAAACTGCTGACAGCTTGGCTTTCAAGAAATTACCGTATGTGTAGATTATTTAATTTCTACTACTTAAAAACAAAACAAAAAAAACTGAAAATATCTTGTAAATAGTTTGCCTGTATCCACTTTGTTATGTATCAGTCCATTGAAAAAAAGCACATAAAGGGCTTATATGGTCTCTGAATAAATGATGATGATGATGACTTAGGAATAGTAAGAGGGGGCAGGGCAGGGAGCTTTCTAAAGATTTAAAAAATTAACTTTTCATAAATGCCTTTGGGATGGGCAACCCTCCACTGCCGCCACAGCTGTCCAAGGCAAAGGGACCAATGAAAAACGGCTGCTTTACACAAATAGGCCCTACCCAATTTCCCATACGTTTTATTGGTGTTCCCTTGTTGTAAGTGGTCTCTTGAGACATTTAGATTAGACTTCACTTCTGTGTTAACCGGCAAATAGCAGCTCGTGTCATGACCTATTCTGAATTCCTACCTGAGCCAGTTGTAAATTGCTTTCAGCATATGCTAAATCAATCGAGATAAACAGTTTATGTCTGCAGATCACAGATTTTATGCTTTCCAATTTACAGAGTCATTTTTACCAGCCCATTTGGACACTAGTTGGCGGAGGCCTGAAGAATGCTAATGATTCTTGTCGTCCTATGGGATCTGTTATGCCAGCCAACACGCAGTGGATTCAAGACCGCGCTGCAGAGTTTGACCCAACCAACAATCTGGTTGTGACTGAAGGTGGCAAGAAAGTAAGATCGAAATTCAATCATTCAGGCTCTGATTCAATTCATTTTTCTCTTGCGATAAGATCTATTACAGAAACCTACAGCCAGTCGATTTGTGTATTGTTTTGTGAAATCCGCCATGCCCAATCCCAATGCATTTCGGTTTATAAGTGAGTTGACCTATGCCAAAGGTGAAGACGCCACTAAAATGTTTTGTTTGAAACACAATCAGCCATACCCTTGTCAATGATGATCAATTTCAAGGATTGTTCTTGGCTGTCAAAATTGTCGATTTCAACTCAACCTTACTTGCCAGAAAACACTTGGATCCCGAAATGCAATGGGACTGCGCATCGTCAATTGAATGATGACATGCTTCTATGGCAACTATTTAATGTTGTTGTATATTGATTATCCTGTATGCGGTTGCGATGTCCGGTATGCTAGTAGACTGATTAGTGTTCAACTGTTGTGTTTTATCTTTTAGATCAAATACGATTATCTAGTTGTTGCGGTTGGAATGCAGCTGAACTTCGACCAGGTGAAGACTGTCACCTAGTAGTGTAACTAAGCAACAGCAATGTGAGTTTATTCTGTAGATTGCAATGTGAAATGTCAAAGTAAGAGAATTAACTGGGCTGTGTACCTGTTCGCAGGTGATTTCACAACATGAGATGGCAAATTGTTGCTTCAAAGAGTATGTGTGACTATTATGCCATAATTATAGGCCTTGCTGTTTACGGAATGTAACAATAAAATTACAACGGACTTGAAGGTAGCTGAAATCAGGTGAAACGTTGCTGAGTGCAGTAGGCCATGCAAGCTTGAACCGTTTTACATAGAATTCTAAATTGCTGCTCTGCTTTGCCAACTTACAATAGTGTGATCTCAGTGATATTCCAATGAAAGTATGCAGAAAACACGTCAAGTAAATATCAAAATATGGCGACCGTAAAATTTTGAGGAGACTCCCAGCCCTTATAATGGCACATGCCACGCCCCTAATCCCGAAATTTTTTTGCTTCTGCCGGGGATCTCCTCGGATTTTCCATCTTGCCGTTCTCATCCCTGCATGAAGCTGAAATGTTCATTGTTAAGCCTAGCAGACAAGTTATGAAGACATGTCAACTGCTGCCATACATTACTTCCTTCTTGTGGTTTTGCTATAAATGGCATAAACGTCTCATTACAGGTTGAAGGTCTCTCTGATGCATTGAATTTAGATGGAGTTGCCTGCAATTACTCATTTCAAACTGTTGGAAACACGTTCAAGTCAATTCAGAACACGAAAGAAGGCAATGCGATCTTTACATTTCCTGCGTCTCCCATCAAATGTGCAGGAGCACCGCAGAAGATCATGTACCTGGCAGAGGAATACTTTCGGAAGGTGAGCCATCATAGAAAATCAGATGAAGCATGTCTGTCAATTAGCCACGTTATGCTCTGGACCTCCACAAGGCTAAAGAGATCTACTTCAGTACTGGGGATTTAAGTAAGTCAGTTGAGCAACAGGCTCTCAATCGAAAGGTACAGGGTTCGTATCCCGCTGGGGTCCAACCCATTCTGGTATCCTCTCGTGGGTGTCACAATGTCATTAAACAATTGTGCATAAGGTAACAGGAGTCAAAACCGTGGGCTGGCCCCCGCACATGATATTTTCCAAGGTGCTCCTGGCTCTATTGGACTCTGAATCAGAGATAAGCAGTGCACAAATAGCAAAGCCACACTACTTGGGGCAACGTTGGTGACCAAACTACCGATCGGCTTTACCTGTTTTACTGTACTAATGTACACAAGAAGGCATAGCATTATTTTTATTGTAAGTCTATATGCTTGCCACACAGTAGATGATACCAAAATAGCAATGATGGCCTGCAATCGAATTAAAAACACACATTTTCTGTTCTTCTTATTTGCTGTGTAGAACAATGTTCGAGACAAAGTCAATGTTATCTACAAAACGCCACTGGAAGTTTTGTTTGCAGTACCAAAATATCGCGAATCGCTAGAAAAGATTTGCAAAAGTAGAGACATTGAAATCAACTTTGGTGAGCACTTGGTGGCCATTGACCCATACAAGAAATTGGCAACATTTGAAAAAGTCAAAAGTACAAAGACACCAAAAGAAAGAACAACGTTGGAGGTGGGTTTTGTTATGCAGAAGCCAGTAGAAACCGCTTACAGTCAACTCCGCCAATAACGATGCACTGGGGACCGTCAAAATTTAACCGTTATTGGTGAAATCTGGTATAGACCTTGGTATAGACAAAACAATGAAAATGACGTAATCCTTTGTTTTATTATAACATAATAGCAGCAGAAATCAGCTAACACATTACAGATAATTATTGCACAATTGTTAGTTACGATTGAAATACGACGTCAGAGTAGTCTGTCGGAGAGATGAATGAGCCACAGACTCAATTTCGCCTTGTAATGCCATTAGCTTCACTCTGCTGCTTTCTGCAACGGAAGCATGACTGTCGATGTACAAGGAGATGGCAGAATACGCGTTCATGACCTTGATGCTGAATCAATATCATGCAAACTGATTTGGAGGAGCTCAAAAACCGATAATTGCGAGTTAGGTGTCGTCTGGGGCCAGAATAAAAAGCCGAAGTAGAGAAAAACCGATATTGGCGACACCAGTATTGATGGATAGTTTTAACTGTAGCAATCATTGGGACTTCAAAAATTGCGGTAATGGCGTAACCGTTATTGGTGGAGTTGACTGTTCATGCCACAGAATATCGCAAGTAGTTATCTTGATTTGCTGACGATATAGTTTTTGCATTTTTGTGCAATAACATTTTGACTGAACTTTGGCTGAGACAAATTGAGCCATAGAGTTGTTATTTATATACTGTCTACCAGTATGTGTGTTATTTTTTAAACAAGTTGTCCCTGAGCATGTCCTTTTTGCCGTGTGCTGGAATTGATAGTCTTTACTGTTATCTATCGTGTATGAAAGCAGCATGCCATAGGCATTCGACATGTTTATGATTTGTCAAAACAAAGAACATTTAACATCTATCAACTTTGATCAGCTGAGAGACTTTTAAGGAACCATGGTTGTTGATTAATTGTTTTGCTAATTGCTTTCTATTACAGTATGCCATGATCCATGTTACTCCACCCATGGGGCCGATTGCAGCTCTCAAGGGCAACGTATTGTCCGATGCCAATGGGTTTGTGGATGTTGACCAGAATACTCTTCAGCATAAGAAATTCAAGAACGTATTCTCCTTAGGCGATTGCTCTAGTGTTCCCACCAGCAAGACAGCGGCGGCTGTGGCTGCTCAGAATTTTGTGTTGAAGAAGAATCTGATTAATTTAATGGAAGGCAGAGCCATGCACGCCAATGTAAGTCAAACATTATGTTCTATAGATGTTGTTACAATCCATGCGCCAGTGCTGCGATGATCCATTGATTTTACTACAGACTCAGTAGAAGGATAAAATGCGACACAGTACGTTGGTATTGTCTTGTTGGAGAGTGTATGTTTACACTAAACATTCTACAAAGCAACTCATGGTGGTTCGTAAAATGAAAGGCGGTCGTGTACCAAATGGCCGGTACACGACGACGTAACAAGGCTCACTCGGCCGCAGATATATAAGGGAGATTGTTCGTGCAGATTAACGAGGGTGCGTCTAGCTCAACGGCAGAGCAGTGGACCGGCAATCCAAAGGTTGTGGGTTCGACTCCCACGGCGCGCCAATTTTTCTGTACTTTTCGCAATCTCGGTTTCCAACATGTCTCACATAGGTTACGCGAACAACAATTTAAAATAGTCATGCGATTTGGGGCTGTTACATCGGTTTGTCAAAATTTCACTACTTGTTACCAAGAATGTTTTCCGTTGTGAGACACATGGAAAGTCATCACTCTTTAGTGTTTTCTATTTGATGAGCGTGTTTCACTCTATCTGCTTGGTGTCACCTGTAATGACCAATGTCCGTGTCATGTGCAGTACCGTACACCACTCTTCTTCCTCTACTGTGATTTCTACTCTTTACGTTTATTGCCAATCTCTGGTACTTGAAACTGACTTCGGTATATCACAGCTGGGCAAACCGGCAAAGTGTTGCAGGAGCAAACATATTATGAGTTCGAATAAAACGGACATCAGTTGAAATGATGTGAAAATATCTTTAGGCAGATTAAATATAATATATAATATATTATATGTATTTGATCTGTGTGGTCACGAAATAGGTAGTAGTTGTTATTCTTTGTTGCTTAGCACGTCAATTTCCGTCTCTTTTAAGTGATGATTCTCGTTGCTGTTTTGTTTTAATAGTACGATGGCTACACATCGTGTCCGTTGGTAACTGGCGCCAACAAATGCATTCTTGCCGAGTTTGATTTTAATGGGAAGCCACTAGAAACATTTCCCATCGACCAAGGACTTGTAAGTAGTCTGTGTGATTAGTAAAACTGTGCATTCAATGCCGTCATGTCATTGTCTGTGGGAATAAATGAGTCGCAATTGGACTCAGACATTCGCAATGCTTACTATTTTAACACTGTCCTGTGGTACTTCCAATGTCTAACTTTTCTTGAAATTGATCTGCATTTCAACAACTATCTTTTGCTAGGAGCGTCGGACAATGTACCATTTGAAAGCTGATGTGATGCCGCAGATCTACTGGGATATGCTTCTAAAGTAAGTACCACATTCCGGTGTGCAACTTATGAGGTACAGTCAAACCTGTATTAGCAGCCACCTCTATAGAGCAGCCACTTGTGTATAAAGGCCACTCTTTACAACCCCAAATTAATACTTCCTATGTAAATCAACCTGGAAAGAAAGGCATTTTGTCTATAAAGTTCATTTTTCTCAGGTCCCAGAGGTGACCGTTATAGACAGGTTTCACTGTATTGCTTTTTGTTTCTTTAACCAGTGCGTGTGTTCTGTTTACCAGGGGTCATTGGGGAGGGCCAGGACCTTACCGAAAGGCCTTCAGACTTGGAATGAGCAAGTGATGGTCACTCAATAGTAATCTATATGGATGGTTCAACAGTGAAGCCAAAACAGATATTTGTTGATGCACAGTGGCAGCAACAACGAGATCCTATAATATTCCCCCGTGGAATGGTTACACATCAGACGAGAGACTGAAATTGGAGAAAATTGGGATGAAAATGATCTAGATCTTGGCACTTGCAGAAAACAACACTGCTCGTATACAAAGTAACAATCTTCTTAATAGTTATATTACATGAAGATCCAAATAAACTTAATCTTGAAATACAGGTATAACATATTTTTAATACCTTGTATGGTGAACGTGACTAGCAGGATGTTTGCAAAGCCGTGTACCATTTCTTTGTGGTGCCAGTAAGCCTATTGTGGTACATAAGAGTGAGTTTATAGAGTAAGACCTTTTGATTGCCTGTTGTTTGCACTAAGATGATGCTCTTATTGGTGTTGATGCGCTATTGTGGAGTTGGTTGTCTCCATTGATCTTCTCATCCCTCGTTTTGCCTGTCAATATAATCAACATAAGTAGTTGTACTCAGTAGTCCAAACGCAGTCCCACTGCAGGAGGTTGGGATACGATTGATTTCAGGCCCACTGCTGCGGAAATGGAAATTTGTATTCTTGCCAAGAACCATCATTGGCAATCAAAGAAAGGAATACAGACACAAAAGTTCTTGAAACGGCAATTTTTGGTGATATCACAAATCTGCAAAGTCAAACTGTTTCCCAAAATGCATTGCGAATGAGCCTGGTCAATCATATTAATACATGTTAGATTCCATTCAAGATATGGCATCGACGATATAGTTGTTCTCAGAACAGGGCTCCGAGTAGGTAGGGCTAGATTCAAGAACAAGTTTAGCCCTGGATAGGTTTAAGTATAAGGTTATCCCTGCCTAGTGCCTTCCCTGGATAGATTTAGGTACAGGAATAGGGAATTAGGGATAGGGTTTTTAGGGTTCCATCTAATAGCGTGTGAATAGGGAAAGGGAATGATTTAATCATTATAAACTAAGGCTCAATTATATTAAATCTAAATGTCAATTAGTTTAACCAAGGTAAAAATAAGCTCACAGATCATCTCCCTTTAGGCCCTTGGCAATTAATTAAAATAACACAAGACACAATGAATATATGTGCCGGCTGGACCAGGGGTCGAACACGGGACGCCTGACTGGTAGCCACGACTATTACCTGCTCGACCAAATTTACACACTACGTACGTGCGGTGGCACCACCAATCAGCACACATTTGTGGCGATTAGAAATGACGATGCTCGTGAAATAGTTGTCGAGGCCAAGCATGTTCGATCTAACCTTAACAGGAATATTCAACACACCTGATTTAATTACCAGGTCACAAACAGTGTGGATGCCTAGTAAAGCTATTAGGTATTTACGTTACTTTCAAAATATGGTGACTTCAGTTCGAATAAATAGAGTGATGCCACACTGGAAGGCTGCCGTCGATAGTTACCTGCTGTCTCATCGGCAGCAGCTTTTGGTGCATCTGTTTGTGGTGCTTTTGCGGTCGATGTTTGTTTTGGTATTGCTATAAGAGGAAAAGTTGAATTTACAGATTGGCATCTAGGTATCAAACAAACACAAAATTGAAAACATAAAAATAAAATAAATGTATATAACCAGTGTACATTTCAGAAGTTACTTACGGTGAAATTCTCTACTGAACTGAGAATGGCGCAAGCTGACCGCGAAACAATTGTCCCACATAAAATTACTGTCTAGGCATATCAAATGAAATTTGTCGCTTTCGAGATTCTAGGCAGATTACGAAAAACAACAAGTAAAATTATTCCGTAAAACAAGTATAACCTAATCAGAACTTAATTTGCCTGTAGCTGGTAATGCCCACAGTGGGGATATGGCCTAGACTAGTCAAGTGGTTAGACATAATATTTCGTACCTTTAGAACCAGACGAGACGGTTGATTTTAATTTGTCGAATAATTGAGAAGCTTTTTTAGAAACATCTTCACTGCCTTTGTAATGCTTTACCTAAGAAAAGACACAATTGTAATATAGAAAACAGCACACACGACACACTCGAACGATGTTGAGTTGCATCTGTGCAATAAGCCATACTACGGAGTCACTCTATATAGCAGATACCAAGCATTCTATCATATTTCGGCACATATAAGCTGCCACCACGTGTGAGTGGCACGCTAATTTTGCCAGCATGCAAGTGAGAATGCACAGAAATAAGAGCCTACCAAAATATGTTGTGTGTAGAACAGAGCTGTGAGTACTCGTTACAAATGTAACTAATTACAAGTAACTAGTTACATTTGAAGGAACTTTAGAGGTAATTGAATTCCTTTTTGCAGCATGTAACTTTTTGTGTAATTACTAGTTACAAAAGTAAGGGAATGAGTACATTCTGGTTTGCAAACAGCAAAAGTTCCTTTTCACCGTTTGAATCTAGTGATTTGTGATCTTAAATGGCTTCCAATAGATTTGCAAGTCATTCCAATATGCATGATTGTTTGATTGTCACATTCTTTCAACTTTTTACAACTATTGGCAGATCGTTTACACGGCTCTGTTGATTAATTAAATGTTGCGATGAACATTTCTTTGTTTTATCTTCATTAAAATTTTATTTGCCATAATCTTGCTCACGGGTTGGATAATGCACTGTGGAACTTGGAACTTTTACTCAGAAGTTCCTTTTTGAAAGCAGTAACTTCTACTTGTAACTAGTTACATTTGTAGGAAGGTAATTTTAATTGGAACTAATTACATTTTTCAAAAAGTACTTGTACTTGTAACTAATTACATAAGAAGAGGAACTTTTACAGCACTGGTGTAGAAGCATACCATTTTTAAGCCAAAACTTTGAGATTTAAAAAATCGTCACATAACCTGTAACAATGACTTATATGCGCAGAATATGGTACTTGCGTTTTACATTTTAAATTGAACTTGTTAATTTGAACATATTACGTGACAGCATCCTATTTCATCTCAGGGTTATGTTAGATGTATTCTGTATGCAGTGTGATTGTTGTTAATCATACTGATAGTGATCTGTAGCAACGGATAATATTCTAGATACTTTCATTATCAAGCAAACTTGCCACTGGCTCATGTTTGAGAAAATTGGAAATCAAAAGACTCAACAGATTTCAAAACCTTAACCCCTGTCCTGCTCGCAAAACTATTTAAA